>VWZI01000957.1:300255-348047 GCA_013396835.1 Psilopogon haemacephalus | reverse complement strand
GCCCAGCCGCCTCCAGGCCCGCGCCGCACAGCGCGGCGTGGCCTCGGCGGGCAGGTAAGGGCCGCTCGGCGCCGGCCGCCGGGGTCCTGCCGCTGGTGTCCGACCCGTGCGACTTCAACAAATTGTTCCTCTGCAACCTGTCGGTGGAGGCGGTGGGCTCCAGCTCGGTGACAGTACGCTGGGCCGTGCGGCCGCACCGCATCCCCCGCCTGCTAGGGCCGGCACGGTTCCGTCTCCTCTTCGACCGCTTTGGCGCCGCGGTCAAGTTCCAGCGCTTCGTCTACCTGCCGGAGCGCGGAGAGCTGGTCGCCACCCTGCGGGAGCTGCGCCCGGACACCCCTTACCTCGTCTGCATCGAGGGCGTCCTGGGCGGCCGCGTGTGCCCGGTGGCGCCGCGGGATCACTGTGCCGGGCTGGTCACCCTGCCCGACAGCGGCTCGGCAGCGGCGGCGGCAGACGGACCTCGCGGGCCCGATCAGCAGCTCCTCACCCTAGTGCTGCTGGCAGTGAACGCCCTGCTGCTTTTCGCAGCGCTGGCCGCCTGGGGTTCCCGCCTGCTGCGGAAGAAGGTGCTAGGGCGGCGGCGGCGGAAGGCGGCCCCTGTCCACGTCCGGCAGCTCTACTCCACCCGCCGGCCCCTCCGCTCTATGGGCACCGGCGTCTCCAATGACTTCTCAGGCTTCCAGTCCCACCGGCCGCCCCGCGGTGCCGCCTGCGCCCTCAGTGAGGCCGACCTCATCGAGTTTCCCTGTGAGCGCTTCATAGACAGCGGCGGCGGCAGCGCTCGCCATGGCGATGATCACCTCCTGCAGCGCTTCGCAGACTGAGCCCGCCGAGCTGCAGCTGCCAGCGGGCCCTGTGCGCTTGCTGGGTGCTCCATGCTGCAGTGCCATGAGGCCCGCGGCGGTCTGCAGTCAGCACGGCGAGGGGAGGCGGCTGTTGGGCTGTGAAAGGACAGCGTAGCCCCAGGGCCTTGCTGCTTCCAAGGGGGAGAGCTGCGGTGCAGTCATTGCCTTCAGCCACCCCTAGTGCAGCCTGGGCCCGATGCAGTCTGCGAGGTGAGCTTGCTCAGTCACCTCCGCTGAGAGGTCAGCCTTCTGTTCTCGCAGAATCGTCGCTAACAGAACCCCACCCTGCTCGTAACCATGCCGTGAGGAGAGCAAGCGAGGGAGCTACTGTAGAACAGCAGCTGCTGCTCCCTTACAGACTCGGAGGCGTAAATTACAGTGTAGTACTTCACAGGTGTTCCTTCTCAGAGATTGTAGTTGGGAACGAATCACAGTGAGTGTCCTGGCTCCATGTGAGGACACTTAAGCAAACCTTTCCAAGGCACCAGCCCTTCCAAAGGAACAAAAAATTGGTGAGCTTTTAATTTTACTGGTGAATTTCGTGGAACCGATGAGTCTTCTGGAGGGCTGGAAGTGCATGTGCTGTGCTGGACAGTTTGAAGGCTTTGTCATCGTCTCTCAAACAAAATGTGAGGCAATTGAATGGGTGCAAGTATGTTTTTTGTTTTGTTTTGTTTTGTAAACGGGAAACAATAATGCAGCTGGTTAGTTTTACAGGAATATATTGCTAACACCACTAGGAAAAAAAACTAACAGTTTTGTAATGTTTACAAGTGAGATTTTTTTTTTTTTTTTAAATAAACACTGCTTGGTACTTGTACACATTAATGTGTGCTAAAGTTGTCTGGGTCCACGATGGTCAGTGGAACACTGACCCGCACGTAATCCATCTTCATTTCTAAATGGGTGGCTGCGGAGGTGAACTGTTGATGGATTAATACTGTTGGTGCCTTTCTTCAGAAACAATAATAGGTGAGAATATTTCAGGAATGTGAAACAGTCTTTATCCTAACAGGCAATTCTCTCTTAGCCTTAGCCTGCTAAAGTTAGAAGCTTTATGTACCTCACTGTGAAATAAAACTTTTTTTTTTAATATTAATCTAGATTTGGTGTTCTGTGTAGTTGAGTGAGTAATGCTAAACTTAAACCCTTATGAGATTGGATACGATGTTTGAGTTGGTTTGGGTTTGGTTTGGCTGTTTTGTTGGTTTTTTTTTTTAAATTTCATTTTTACTGTTGATTTTAGAGCAGTGCTAATCATTTTGTGGTCAGTTGCTCTCTACTTTCTTGGACTTTTTGACTTTCCTAAATATTTACAGAATGTGGTTCTGTTGCTACAAAATCTGGTGGCTTCGTTTACATTAATGATTCTCTCTGTGTAGTCTAGAAGTAAGCTAATGTAAAAGGTCTAAACAGGGGTTACACTTAAAATGCAAATGTTTTCGGTGGAGTTTGTTAATTTGCCGAGGCCATTGATGTTACTTCTGCTCCTCTGAATTTAATGTGCAACCTCAGATGAACTCTTGTGAAACTGAATAGCTTTGAAGGAAGTGTTGTTGCAGTATGGAGACATTTGTCTCCATGTCATGCATTCATTGCTGACCTGAGATGTTCATGACTACAAGTTTTTTATTACCATAATTGTGTGTGAGCAATTTGAGAAGTTTTCCTTCCCTTTTTTTCTTTTTTTTTTGGCCAGGTAAGTGTTTACAAAAGACACCATAGTAACTGCTATCTTCAATTGGAGTCGAGGGACTGAATGGAGAAAAAGACACATTATATTCTGAAGGCATTTTGTTCGGTCTTCAAACGGGAGGAGAGGAGAGAGCATGTGGAGATTGTTTCTCATAATCTCTACCTTTTAAATGCAGGGAAAAAAAAAATCTTGATTCTTGCGTCAGTGGCAAAAAAAAAAGCCTTTTGGGATTTCATTTTGACAGGTAGTAGTTTTCATGAGCATCAGAGGCCAAACTCAGCTGTCAGGGTAAAGATTAAAATTCATAACTCTTAAAGGCACAGTGTTGAATGCATTTAAAACTGATGGAATCCAGGATCAGTTGTTTTTTTTTTTTTGTTTAAAATGTTAAAATTCTGTTCTTTTGGACGCCTTGGTGCTTTTGGCCATTTATGACTGACTGTCATTGTTTGTTGGTAGAAATGCAGTTGGGAGGTACTGGGTAAAGCTGTGTATCACACTAACGTTAGCTCTAGCACTGGATATTCTTCCAATGGGAGATGCATAGATGCTGTACATGGTTATAATCACTTATGTCAATAAATCGATTTGCTGAAAGAAAATTAAATGGTTTAGATTGTATCTCGTGATGCATCACTATTCAGTCGTTGACTGGCTGTAAGTTCTTCCTGTCACTAGCACTTCTGGAGGGTGCCTCATCATGCATTCCTATGTCTTCTCACCATACCTTATGTTTTCTTTTTTTGGTTGTAATACGTTTGTTTTAGTGCAAACGTTTTTAAAAATGGTTACTTCTGCAACAGGTAGACCACTGTCCCTGCGTGGACTAGTAAGGTGCCACTTTGTCAGTAAAATAATGATACTTTATAAGATAAATAAAAAGCTATGATTGTTTGGAATAGCATAGATATTTTATGCGCAGCTCATTGGAAGTTACAGTTATGAAAGAGTTGCAGTAGTGTCAGGCTAATCATAGCAACATGTCATGTTGAGCACACATGTGTTGTTCTGCCTAAGAAGTAGCTGAATGTATAGAAACATCTGGAGATTTGCTAGCATGCAGTGGAAATAGCTCTTTGCTCCCGTCTAGGAGAGGTAGTTGTATAGGTCTACACAACAACAACAGCAAAGATGGTTAATGAAAGTTGGTGGTTTCTTAAAAGTTAAGCAATCTGTAACCCTAGGAACACTTTATGTGCAGATTTTACTTGCAGTTTATTTGCAGGAGAGGAGCTGTATAGCAGGTGGTTGAGGAAGCATCAGTGATACTCAGTGACTGAGTGATGCAAATATTACATGGTTGGTTTTGCGAGTAGTATTTATATATATTTTGGGGCCATTTGAAAAATAAACTTTCTAAAGAATGACTATAAAAACAGTTCTCAATGGATGAATCCGCCATTATTTGGTGCTCCAAATGTTTGTCCTTCTAGCAGAAATAGAGTTTTAGTGCCCTGTCCTCTCTTGGAATCCATGCAGCTTGAGGAGGAGTGAGTGTTCTCCTGCAAGTAATTACTGAGCATGTTACCTATGAGAGATTGAAAATCACCAAAATACTGTTCCATTATATTGTCCTAGACTGCTGATGAGGAGGTGTGCAAGAGGTAACAGGACTTCCCTGGTGACCACACTGCTTGGTTCTGCAGCCTCTTCCCACTTCCTCCTCCCCCCCACCTTGTCTCTGACCCTTCACTGCAGTCAGCTGGCATTGTTGTTTGTGCAGCTGGAAGGTGAACTGCAAAGTACTTGATCCTTCTGAAAAATAACCTTTCTTAGTACCTCTCTCCTCCCTTGTTATCAGTCGAGCTCAGTTTCTTTGATTCTGTTCAACTTGCAAAAGTGTTGGAAGTGGCAAAATCTGGGGGTGCAGTTGAGAGACAGGAAAAACAGTCAAATATGGGAAGCTGCTTAATCTCAAGTGGTCTTGGCACCCTTGTTCGTAGTACAAGAAAATCTTGAGCACGTTGTATAGAAATTCTGTGTAGAAGATACAGCTTTACTGGAAAATCATTAACTTGCAAAATGGAAAAGGCTCAAAGCTTCTGTATAAGAACCTAGAAACATTAACATTAGAGCACAGAGCTAGAGAGCACTAGTCTGAAGAGAACAGGGCTATGATGGTGTCAGCAAAAGTCTGCATGTGCACAAAAACCCCTTGCTGAAAGCACCATTTGACTGTCAGAGCCTGTGTTAACACAGTTGGCTTTATGCAAACACAGATTGCCTTCTGCGGTGCCATCTTAAGATTTCACACTGCACTGCAGGTGCCACATTTTAAAGTACTATCATCATCTGAAGCATGTTATTACCCTGGAAGAGACCTGGTAAATTATATATATCTCTTGTGCACTTTCCTTTCTGCTCTTCCCCGAGAGAGGTTCAGAAAATAGGAGGTTGGGAGTTAAAACAAAAAACACCCACTCTGCTCCAGTTCCATCAGGATACTTATTTAGATAGTAAACTTGCATTTAGATTGGAGTGGGTGAAGTCCACAGTACATAATTTGTTTTAATGACAGTGTATATATTTGCAGGAAACTCCTTCAGCAAGTTAAGAGAAATATTACTTCATTTCCAAAAACCTGACCACTTGCACTAATTCATGTTTCTCTGGCCACCAAGGGTTTGCATATGTTGCACGAGGTCCACAAGTGGAGCTTTGGGTTGAAAGATACTATTTTAAAGATCAGATCCACCAAATTATGTGTACAGAATGATGTACTCCGTTTTTCATCTGTGCCACTCTTTTGAGACGAGTTGC
Organism: Psilopogon haemacephalus; assembly: GCA_013396835.1. NCBI lineage: Eukaryota > Metazoa > Chordata > Aves > Piciformes > Megalaimidae > Psilopogon > Psilopogon haemacephalus. The sequence goes on along the minus strand of VWZI01000957.1, from coordinate 342,743 downwards.
TACGTAAATATTGATACATAATCTGGATTTTTTTTTTTTTTTTTGGTTAAGTGGGAGTGGGGAATAAATGTGAGGAAAACACACGAGTGCTGGATGCTGGATCTGTTGGGTTTGCTCCTTGCTAAATATAGCATAGTTTTGGCAGCCTGTCCAAGTACTGCTGTTGTGTTTTTCTCCATAAAAAGTTGAGTTTCCTCAAGAGCATGCTTTAATTCCCATGGAAATTAAATTCCTGTAGGAAAAAAAAATACATAGTCAATTGTCCTGAGACACAAATATTTATCTTAATACCATTGTACAGTAATTTGTTTACTTAGATGCTGCTTGATATGTTTTTCTTTTTAAAAGCAGTCTATACCTCATTTGTTTATACAAATAAGGCTGTAAAAATTAAAATGAATAATAGAGCATGAACAAATAGCTGGAAGCAAACTGCCTAAAACCATAAGAGATATTTTCGAGTGGAGGAGAATCATGACACTTTAAAGAGAAGTGTGATGTGTGTCTCATTTGTTGCTGGATTATCAAAGGCAAGTTTAATTTGATAATCTGTAATAATTTTCTATCATAGACGTAAGATGTTTGTCCAGGGATTAAGAGGTCCCCACATAGAAAATTCTTACAAGCTATTAAGTTTGACAAAGGAAATTGGAGTACTGTTAAAGGTAGCAGAGCTTAGCTAATACTTTAAATGGTGTCTCTTGACTTCAGATAAATAGAATCATAGAATCAGCTAGGATGGAAGAGACCTCCAAGCTCATCCAGTCCAACCTATCATCCAGCCATAGGCAATCAACTAGAGCGTGGCACTAAGTGCCCCATCCAAGATTTGCTTGCACACCTCCAGGGACAGCAACTCCACCACCTTCCTGGGCACTTGATTACGAGACCTGAATTTCAAGGAAGTAGAGCAGATAAACTTTTTGTGAAGTTGTTAGCCAGAATTTTCCTAAGTGCTTCTGGTTTCCAGTTTTTGGGCTGTTGGTCTTTTCTGCTCAGCAGACTCTGGGTTAGGGGGAGGTGCCTGTCTGCTGCTGCTGCTGTGTTTTGCTTTGCTGCAAATAGGCTGAGCTAATTGTGCATTGCATTACCTTACTTCCACTCAAACTATCTCAACCCAGAGGGTGTTTTTTGTGTTATTTTCCCTTTTGTCTGTGTGCAGAGAGGGGGGCTTGTGAGAGTGGTCTGTGTTAACCCAGAGCATGATGTCAGAAGCTTTACTGAAGTCTGGGTAGACAACATCTACAGCCTTTCACTCCTTCACTAAGCAGGTCACCTTGCCAAAGGTTGCTGATGTATTTTTAGAAATGCCTGTTATTGTCTTCTATGGCAGTAGCAAGACTCAGTTGTAGTTGGGCTTTGGCTCTTCTAATATTCTGCCTGCATAACTTCACAACATTGTTGTAGCCCTCCTGAGTTGCCTACCCCTTATTTCAAAGGCTACAAACTTTGTATTCTTCCTGAGTTGCAAGCAAAGCTCTCTCTTAGGCCAGGCCAGTCTTCTTCCCCACTGGCTCCTCTTTTGGTACGCAGGGAGAGCCTGCTCCTGCCTCCTTAAGAGTTCCTTCTCCTAGTCTTTTGCCCTTCAGAGCTGCCTCCCAAGGGCAGAGGTTCTTAAACAGGCCAGAGTCTGCTCTCTGGAAGTCCACTGTGGCAATTCTGCTGACCCTCCTACCCCAAAATAAGTAAATTTCTTGATTGCTAAGGCCGAGATGTCCTCCAACCATCACGTCACCCAGAAGTCCTTCTTTGTTCACAAATGGCTCCAGCAAAACGATTTTATTTCACCGAATGTTTCATCTCATAAGGGACAAATATTTCAGCAATGTTGTCTTTAAATTAAATCCTGAATGACAGTTTTAAGTCAAGAAAGGAATTATTTTTTCCTTGGAAGATGAAGAAGCTAGAAAGGCTGTAAGCAATCACATGACTCTTTTACTTAATTCCCTGACAATAGGAGCAGCAATTAGCAATTTGCTAAATTATATTATGTGGGGATATGCCTGTATCTTATCTGGATCCAGAAAAGCTCACAAAATGATGTCTGTTCTGTCATTTTAAAACTAAATTATTCACTGCTACACTGCTGTAGATCATCTTGACATTGAGAAAGACCTCTCTTGATATTTCCAAGTCCATGTTTTAGTACAATCTTTCACTTCATCTGTTAGGGTACTATTGACATATCTGTCATTGTAGCAGTGATATGTTTTCCTCCCATCTTGATTACTAGTTAAGTACTGAAGTCAAAATTCAGCTTAAATACTGAGTTGCTTAGTACAGTCACAACTCATATCTGACTGCTGTAAACAATTTGAACGAAGGGAGGAGAATTCAGTGGTGATACCTATCAGATGAAAGGTCATAAATAATATTACTCTAGAGGAAAGTACTTAGAACAAGCATGCTCTAAAAAGAAAAGTATTTTATTTATAACTGAAGTATAGCAGCAAGGTTTGCTTGCCTTCACTATGTCACAATCTAAATCTTGCACAAGTGCACTGCAAGACAAGTATCATGTGTTAGACTTCTGAGACAGTTTGCAGTGCTGTTCAGTACATACAGCAGATGCTTTAACATGCCATTTTTTGGTGCCACTACAGCTTGATCCTTCTTCTGTTTTCACTCCGTGAGAGTGATTTCAAGACTCTTAATGTAGGTACCCATCAATAATAGGCCTGTAGCAAAGAAATTAATTATATTGTAGGTCTGTGCGCTAAGATTTAGTGTTAATTTTACAAAAGAACTAAATAAAACCAAAGTGTTTCTCAAATCTGATCAGCTCGGAGGGACGAACATGAGTGTTAACTGACATGGAGATGTCGTTCTTGGGACATTCACCCTGAGAAGTGGGAGATTCTTCCATGATCACTGTAGCAAGCTGTTAACTCCAAAACCTGAAGATGCCAAACCCTAAATGTTTTGTTGTTGATGACATTACTATAAGGACTTGATTAACTTATTTTCCCCCAAACTAAGCTTCCCCATTCCATCTTCTTAAAACAAACCCCAGCCAACCAACCAAAAACCCAAAAGGATCTACTTATTTGAAATGCTTTGTCAAAACCATCAGTTTTCTTTATCCCAGCAGCACTCCTGCATTAGGTATTGACCTAAAATTCTGCAAACTGTTGCAACCTTAAATGCAAGAGTGGCAGTTTTCAGAGCTTACTGTATTCACTGAGTTCAGTGTGAAAGTTAAGGAAGTAGTAAAAGTGTCAACAAATCTTAAACTTGCCAGGAGTTCCTGTAAACCTGGTGCAGGTGCTGGGATTCTTGCTGTACAGTTCTGCCATGCTGCTCCTGCCTTCTCGCTGACTGCTCTGACTGGTACAGCACTGCCTCCTTCTAGCATCTTACACGTTGGCCCTGCCAATTTTCTTGACCAGATTAGGGACATTCTGTTCAGCCTGGCATCCACTCAGTTATTTGTTTTTATTTACCTCATTTAACAATCCTTCTGTGTAATGGGAGTTTTTTGAGGGGCTCATTTTATCTGGTTTGAAATAAGGTGTAACAGCCATTTGAAATGGAGTCTGCTTTCAGAGAAGGAAATAGTACATGAATTTAAATAGGTACTGCTTAAACTGAAGTTATTTTATGATTTGTGGCAGTCATTCAGTGGGACCCCACCAATACTGTTCTGCTGGCACAAAGGAAGGTGCAGAGGCTTCTGGTTTTCCTGCTGGAATGTATACCTAAGAACCTGAGACTGCAAGGGTCCATGGGGAACTAAAGACATCCCTTCCTTCCATTTCTGTGGCTCAAATTGGAATGCAGGTTGAGAGGCAGCATCTTTTTTCACTGAAATGGCTAGGAACTTTGTTTATTCTGTAACATTTATTTGAGCTAGTTTTGCAACTGGACACTTATAAATAGATTTCACACTAAAAGCAGCATCAAAAACTCATTTTCAGAGACAAAACCTCCTTATTTCTCCTCTGTAAAACTGAAGTCAGCTCAGATCGAAGTAACTGTTAGTTTGCTGAAGGTGTTAACAGCTCTTTGAGGTGTCTGTAATATGCAACTGGATACACTACATTCTGTTAAAATACTCTCTCATATATTTTATTTAGAGGCATTTATGATATGTCCCAGGTGAAAACCACTAATGAGTTCCAAGCTGTTGGCTTGCAATGATGCTAACCTACTTAGATTTTGCATTAGCTTGTTATTTATATTTGCACTTGCAAGTGCACCTAAGGAGTTCCGGAACTTCAGTCTGGTCATATGTTTGGGGTTTTTTGTTTGGTTTTTTTTGCTTTTTTTTTTTCCCCAAGCTGTTAAAATCACCTACACTTCTGAATAGCACAACTGTAAAACTGCTGCCCTTCTCATTTGCAGCTTTTTACATTTCGCCTTTTTGCCTTCTATTGCTAGGATAGAAAATCATCTGCAAGCTCCTGGGCCTTTAGATGGACAATTGCTTACCAAACTCCCTAGTCCTGAACATCTTGGAATTGCATGTATTTTCCTGCAAGGACTCTCTCAATATGCCCAGGAAAACTTTATTAACTATCCATTTAAAACTGCGTAAAAGCCATCATCACTTTGCAAGAGGGATTGTTTTGGAGAACAGCAGGGATGTAACTAAAAACTCTGTTATATATTGCTAACAAATTTTGACTACAGGAATACGGCATAAACCCACAGCTTGTTTGTTTGTTTATTCCTAATTTAATTTTTACTCCTAAAATAGTTTCTTCAGTGTAAATGCACTCTACCAGACTGGTGTAGCACAAGGCCAGCCCAGTAGTTGCTAATTTTAGTGGATCTACATCAGGCCTGACTGTGAGCCAATTTTTCTGTTTTCCTGCTTTTGCTGCAAAGAAAAAAAAAAAAAGATCTGTGAATGCTGAGAAGAATTGAAAGTCTATTTAAACAGGAGCGTGAGTAAACGAATCAGTTGTTGATCTGTTTCACTTTCCTGCAAAGTTTTATTCTCCTAATTTGAGATGCAGTTTTGTAAAACTGATTAATCTCTGGAAAATGTTTATTTGGCCCCACCCATTACACTTCTTGGAATATCACATGGAAAGCGAAGCTACCAAAAGGAAACATCTGTTTGCATCTGAAAACCCCAACACTGCAGAAGTTTAGCAACGTGCATTCTTCTTGGGCTTGCCACCTATTATCCTCAGCTCTAGAGCAAATACGGAAAAGGATACTCGAGTTGACCTTTTGTATCAGCTTAAACAAAATGAGAAAACACTTGGCAGTCAGACTTCCTCCTCTGGGCCATGGGAAACGGCGGAGCAGAGGAACAAATACAGTAAAAACATATTAATTCAACCTCATTTGCTTTAGAAGGGTCCAGCAGTGAAAAGAACAACTAACTGTGAAAAACCTGAGGTCTCTGTAACTTGGCAGCTCTTGAAGCCTGGCCGGATTCTCCTGACAAGAGCTATCTCATGCAGCAGTAAAATGGGAGAAGGCGAAGAAAAACAAACTACCAGAAAATGTTATGTGGGAAATGGTTCTCTTTCAAAAGCTGTTTCTTAGGAAGAAACTATCCCCTGTGGACTGCAGTTTGGTGTCAATGTTCTCGTTGCACGTTAACACTCACTGGCTTAGAATATTTTTTTCCACGTATTTCTCTAAAATACAGTGTGGATTTCAAGCCTCCCTGTGCTTGTGTAAATCCCTGGTTTGTTGGTGTGCTGAGCGAAACTGGGGGAGGAAAACAAGCTGTAGTTTCCCACTGAGGTGAAGTTAGCACAAGCCAGAATGCTGCTGAAACCGAAGTCCTGATGGCTGTCCATCTGCTCAGCCAGCACATTCTGGGTAATGGGATTGCTTCCTAGGATATTTTGCCTCTCCATGCTGCTGTTTGATAGGATGGCAAGGTTATTTGTTTGCATGTGTGAATGACAATGCACAAATAACAGGAACAGTCAGCTGTACTCAGCAAATGACAGACCTATCATCACACCGAGAAGTCAACAGATAAAGCAGTCATCAGGGAAGGGATGATAAATGCAAGTATTTACTATTAGGCTGATTTGGATGCAGCAGGTCTATACACCAAGGAGGTTCCATTTTAGACCTTCAATGCACCTTCAGGGGTGGGTTTTGGTTTGCTCAACCTGGTTGTTGAATATCACAGGTGATTCTCTAACTGTTGAAACCTATCTTCAGCATACTTTGTTCCTTGCTGCTGCTGCTTTCTGTCCACAGCAGTTCCTCATGCTTAGATCTTGGAGTCCTTCCTTGTGTGCAAATGCTCAACCTCTGCAGGCTTCTCCTAGAGGGGATTCAGGGATAGACTTCCCCTGCCTTCCAGAGGGGAGCAGCTGCAAGCAGGAGTGGGAAGGCAGAGCACACAGATATTTCTACCACAGCCATGTCTGGGCAAGAAGCCCGGAGGACAAACTGTAGCATCAAGACCAGGGCAAGGTTGGGGGAAAACAAGAGAGGGAGACTTTTTTGCCTGGAAACAAAACTGCAGTGATGATGAAGATGACAGCCAAACAAGGGCTTGGTGAGGATAAAAGAATTGCAGCAAGCAGAACCTTTGACCAGGTTATGAAAATTCAAGGCCAGAAGCGCTCATAGAGTTGTTTTAGCCTCATGAGTTATTCCATTCTTACATCCCTGTCTAACAGCTAGGAGAAAGCCCCTGTTTGGTCCAGGTTTCTTAGAAGAAAGAATGCTTCAACAATGCTTCAACACTGTCCACCCAGCAATCCACCTTGCCAACCTGCATGCTGTGTAGTCAGAGATCAGTGGTGATGGATTTTTTTTCTTGGAAGCAAAGGATCCATCCATACTGTAGGCTGCTACCTCCAGCAGCAAAGAGGATTAAGTAGGATCACACACTCTCCTTGGCTCTGGGGGAGCTGGGAGGAGACAAACCACACTCAAGTTCCAGTTTTGCCAAACAGCATTGCTGCTTCTCCCTGCATGTGTGGCAGTGCATTGCACTAGCTCTGCTGGGCACCTGGCATGAGGCTAACAGCTGAGGGCACATACCACATTCACTGGAAATAAGAGAAATTCCTTTAAAAGCTGTTGAAAGTCATGAGAGACTTAAACTGCTGGCTGAGATGTATATGTAAACTCCCATCAGGGTAAAGGTGGTGTTGGGTAGATGTTGCAGGATAGATTTGAGCATATGTAGGTGGACTTTATGTCGAGTTGCTCTTCTGGTGATTTGCCGGCAGGTACACAGGATTAAACTCAGTCCTCGTTTCAGCCACAAGCCACTATTCCCGAGTGTATGGGATCTTCTTCCTCTGCTCTTGGTGAAGGTCTTATGCAGAGTGTGTAGAGGTGGAGCGATTCTCCACAGTGACTGACTTGCCCAGACTGGTAGAAGAGCTCTTCAGGGAAGATTTGCCCTCCAGAGGAGGAGTTTCCTAGACTGAGAACTGGTGTGTGCTCCTGGAGAATCTGCCAGGCTTAGCTTGAAGAAGGGCTCCAGGCAAACGTGTAAGCATCCGTTTAAACAGGTAGGCTACTCACTGCCGGCCCTATGCAGGCTTTATGCCTGTACCCATCCTCCCTGTGGACCTGCTGCTTTTTTACAGGGAGTCAGAGATCAGTCATAGCCAAGATCCCTAGAGACTCTCTAAGGGCAGAGACGCTGACTGAAAGAGAAAGCTGTACTGAATGCTCAAAATAGTAGGGGAATTTTTGGAGCCAGTGATAGAGAGAAGGGAGCACAGACATGAATACAGTTCTTAAGATGTGACCCTTATGCTATTTCTATCTTTGTATATTTTTGTTTTCTCCCTTTCCTTCCATCATTGCATTAATTTCATTCTTCTGTATTTCCTTCCTTTCTGTGATGCTGGGGTTTTTTTTTAATTTTTTTTTTTTTAAAGTATTCCCTGTGACTGAGAGGGCTGGAAACATACTAAAGCAAAATTGAAGAAGAAAAAAGAAGTAGGAAAATCTGCCATGCAAAAATGTGGTGGATGAAGAGCTAGGTAGTTTAAGAAAAATACGCTATGTAAAGCTGTAAATTTGAGGTGCTGTCATGTAAATGAGACTCTAAGACTCATCTCTAGAAAACAGATAAATAGGTAATTAAAGGGGGTTGGTTTTTCAGATGGAGGAAGTCTTAGGGATTTTAACGTTGAGCTTTCTGATCAAACTGCAGACTATAATTTTGGTCCACATGATTGTATGTTTTGATGAAATAAGTCTGGGACAGTCTTGAAAATCCTTTCATATGTCACAGAGTGCAGAATTAAGGCCCTGAGTTCTAGATAGAGGTTTTCTGCCTCTTGCTGAGGCATATTTGGTTGTATTAAAAAAATTTGTGGATAATAATTTTCTGTAAATGGAAAGCAAGAAGAGTGACTGAGCTACAAATGATTAAGAAAAAAAAAAGTTTATTCAAGGGTTTATTCAACCTTATGAAGTAATTTCACATGTACATGTGTGCTACAGTTAAAAAATTTAGTTGTCTAGAAAAATCATGTTCAAACATAAAACATTTGAAGTAATTTAATAGTTGGCACTTAAAGTAACTGCAATTTGATGTTCAATTCAAACCAGATGTTTATTTTTTTGCAAAAAGTCCATTCTGTTGTCAGGGGAGAGAAAAAGCATTCAAGGTTGTGGAGCAGACATTTCTTACTGCAGTTGATTAGAACAAATTACCAAGAGCTGCACTTCAGATTTGAAAGACTGAGGCGTTTATGATCTCGGGCCCCAGCAATTAAAGAAAACAAAAAATAAAAGGATTGAAAGTATACATACTGCGAGCAGCTAAACTGCAAGAATGTTGTGGATCCCAAACAGCTGGATTCCATTTGAACTCAAAAAAAGTTTAATAGCATAAGCCTGCATATCTTCTTTTCCACTTCTGAGGATCGTCTGCCAGATGGAGAAGCTACACACACACACACAAACCCCTCATTTCCTTGCACTCTACAATTGTGTTACAGAATAAAATTACTTGATGTGATGGAGCAGAACTGGTACTTTCAAACCAGAGAAAGATATATAGCTCTTAGGAAAGATCTGTTTGATGTAAAGGAAACAAAGGTAATAAACCATCCAGCTTCAGCAGGTAAAGGCTTGCAGGGAAGTTGCTTCATTCAGATGCCAAGCGAGCTGGTAACATGGATACAGTAATGAAATCTGTGTTCCTGGAAAGCTGGATGTGCTAGCGAGATCATGTTTTAAGTTCATAGATGTTGTGATTATTAATAATAGGTTATGAATTATTAATAGTATTTTAACGGAATATTATTTTAAAATTATTAATATTTAAAAAATTGGGGAAATTCCCTGAGGTTCTTTGGATGTTCGGTCGACAAGAGGCAATTACACAAAGGTTATTAATAAACACAGAATCAAAGAGTTTCAACAGTTTAAACAGTCAGAACTTGGTAAACAGGGAACCTGATAACAGGGGAAATTCTAACGCTGCCTGTACTCACAGGCACGATAGGTACAGAGCGTCCCAGGGAGAGGAGGAGGAAAGATTTGCCGTGCCACTGCTGGTGCAAAACTGCAATGCAGGCTGCAAACACGTGGCCACCGTGAAAAAGGTGTGAATAGACCTTCAGTCCTGGTGAAAGCAGCAGGAAATAAATACAGTGAGGAAAAAAAACAGGGCGAAAAGTAATCCTTGTTCACGACAGTAGTGACCCAGCAACAGGGCTAGAAGAATTCTAGACCTTGCTCCAAGAGGAACTACAATTTAATGCTCTCCAGGCTCTTCTTTCTCTTTCCAGTCACACACAGGCTCTGTGGAGAGTGTCTGTGGTGTGTTGAGGAATGTACAGTTCCTGTCTCATGTCGTAAAAGGTTGCTCCCTAGGAAGATACCGGCTTTGCTGTCTGTGGGACCCTTCATGCACATGAAGGGAGAGGAGGAGTTGCATTTTGCTGTGTAATTGAACAACTCTAATTAAATACAGATATCCACGATGCACTGGGTAGCATTAATTGCAGCCCTTTTTCCAGGGGCCATGTATAGGGAAGAGAGTCACACCAAAGCTGAAGCCCACGAATGTGTTTTAAGTGCATGGGCTGAAACTCCACCTCTAATAACAGCTCAAGAGGAAAGTTCTGCTGCTGAATTAGCTGAAGAAAAATTTCTTTGGCCCAAGCTAGAACTGCAGGCAGGAGCTGTGTGGGACAACTTGGCTTTCAGATAGTCAAGCTTCCCTTAAGTGCAGAATCTCATTGCTCAGAGATGAATGGAAAACCAGGCTTGGTCAGATGGTCACAGCATTTCTGTGCTTCTTCTGACTTGGCTTGCAGTCAAACAGAAGCATTCTGTAGTACAGCAAAAGCACATAGAACTCCAAAGCCTGAACAGGTTATCTTCAGCTGTAATGCAGGTTGTGGAGTCTCCTTCTCTGGATATTTTCAAGGCCTGCCTGGATATGTTCCACTGTGATCTCTGCTAGATTGTATGGTCCTGGTTTGGTAGGGGAGGGTTGGACTCGATGATCTCCTTGGGTCCCTTCCAGCCCCCAGCATCCTGTGATCCTGCGAAGCTGAAGCTGCCTGGCATAATTAGATGGTGCCTTAAGCATCAGCTAACGCCCCTGTGCTACAGGGGATGATGAAACTTGTGCAGTTGGATCAAGATAGCAAGGCCACAGAGCTACTGTGATGGATCCTTCCAACAGTCCACTGTCTGCTAATCCAGCATCTTGCTGTTGCTAAACAAACCTCTCCTTATAAAGTTTACTTCCCCCCCCCTCCCAGTATATTGATTCAGGCAGAAAAAGAAATGCCTCTCACTTGAGCCACAGTGTGGCCAAGCATACAGAAATTGCTCACCACTCCAGAAGCATGGAAGAATTATAGAACACCTTGAGGCAAATGCCCTCAGTCTGTCAAGATTTTAAAGTCACCTCAGTCAGTGCATCCTTACAAGCTCATTGGCCTGTTTTAGAGGGCTTGAGAGCATTTGTGTTTAGTTTTATCCAATCATTCTATAAGATACTCCTTCAGTGTAGAAGCAGAAGCATGCCTTTGGTAACTTATGATCCCAGGCTCCAGCTGTGTTTGAGATGGAAGCTGTGTTTTTCCAGCTCATCTATTACTAGTAATAAGATTTCTGCAAGATGCCTGTGGTGTCCTATTTACCCTACTGGGGCCATGCACAGCTTGCTCAGTATTTCTGCTTCTGAGTATAACATTGACATCAACTGCTTACAAGTGCTAGTGAGCTGTCTGCCCAGACTCTTCAGTGGAGAAAATAATTTAAGGTACTGCTATTGTCTTGGTAAAACATGTGCTTCCTGAAAGAGAGTTTCCCTAGGATTAGAGAGCAATGCCAATTATATATGTGCAGATCACAAACATGTCAATACGAGCATATATATGTCTACATTGCTGTATATTTCACTGCGACTACCATGTAAGAACAGCTTTGTTAGTGGGAACCCAGGTGATATTTGTGTCTAGAAGAGCTTTCTTTTTCACCTTGGGAGAGGTTTCTCTCAGCTGTACTGGAACCACCAAGCAAGCATGGAAAGAGTGGTACCCAAGCATTGCTATGCTCTGCCTTCTCAAGAGGAACAAGAGCGAGTGTGGATGGTGAGAGAGCATCTGCAGGATCTGCACAGCCCTGGATATCCACAGGAGCTGTGACTGCAGTAAATGATGGGTTTAGTGAAACCCGTGCAGTTTGTATGGATGTGAAGCGCTGCTGGCCGCAGCCTCCCTCCACTTCAGATAGGAAGACAGCTGCTACCATCCAGTGGTGCCGGGGATTATTACAGCTTTTCCTGGGAACTGGCTTCTACTTCAGAGAAGAGCTATGGTTTGCTTGGTAGTGGAAGAATCGCTGAAAAAAGAGGCCAGTGCTATCTATAAAAAGTAGTTTGAGCTTGCTGATCCTATATTTCCTTCCCAGGCCTGGAGCCATGAGAGCAGCAGAGGGTGACAAAGATACAAGCTGCTTCCTCCTTTGGTTCCATGCAGCTTGCTTGTGTTTGAGGTGTTCTGAGATGTTTCTGCCAATATTTCTGCAAAACCAAAGGTGATTACTAACTTGAAAATTACAGATGTTTGGATACTCACAAATATTATGCAGCTCCGAAAAGGTTTTAATGTCATCAGTGATCACAGCTGCCTTGCAAAATAGGAAACTGCAAGAATGAAAAAAAGGATGGAGCTGATCCTATGTTGTAGTTGTCATATTATTAACTGCACTGTTCTGTTGATGTTAGATTCACAGAGCTTACTTCTGTGTTATGTTTACAGGAAGGCTTCAAGTCTGAATCTATTTTGTCCTTATTTTGAGTGTTCCAGAGCAAAAACCTTGTTTAAAAAGTATAACTGCTTGATTCCTATAGATTATGAAAATAAAACCTTGAATCCAACAGCTGGTTTTCATGAAACTGTAAAAATACTGGCAGTAAAATTTACCAACCCCCCCTTCAGCTTATTTTATTCATTGTATAATTAGTGAACTGTAAAAATGGAACCAGGAACAGAGCTAAAATTTAAAAATATAAATATCCCACAGACAATGAAAAATATCATAGTGGCTTTACCCTCTCCCTTTTGTATCTTAGTTTTACAGACTCTGAAGTCTTCCTGGTCACATACAAAACCAGTCAACTAAAGTTATTTTACTTTGGTGAGGTCTTCATTACAATCTAGGTCATTTCAGACTTGAACTAAAGATGCAAAGTCTGGAAGGTGCTGGATGATAAACTTGAGGTCTTTGTGCATCAGTGAGGTGGTGATATAGATGTCCTAATAAGGGTTTTCCTTCTATAATTTTCAGCAGCTTTATGATTTGTTTTTGTAAAGTCTCTTATTTTATTCATGCCTGTCATGGGGGACATGCCAGGGGTCTGGAAGATGCTCTGTGTTTTATTAGGCTTTTAGCCAAGATTTCAGTGCCAGGCATGGTCCTGCAATATGTTAACATATTGTGTGGTGCTACATTTCTACTTCCTAGGTAGGCAAATTTTTAAAAAGGTGGGGGGGTGTGGGGTGTGGAGAAAAATAAAAGGAAAAAAAAGAAAAAGGAAATGCTAAGGTGAAGGTACCTGTAAACCACTAAACCCCTTGTTTTAATATACAACTGTTGTGCTGGAATTGTGATATGCTGAAGATAGTATTTTAGGTGTAAGTATGAGATTTAACATTAACTTGTTGCTTTCAACGTACCAAAATCTGTTGACTCCCCTACAAATGGCAATATTTTCCTTTGCTTTTGCTGCTGTGTTCCTGCCTTCACGCCATAATTAAGAGATGCTAATTTCAGAGCTTGAACTGATATTTAATCAACTGACCACAGGGGAGCACAAACCTTTATGGAGGACTTCCACCAGTTCTCAAGAGTGTATTTCACAAATGCTTCATGCAGCATATTCCCACCAGAACTAGTTAAACAGACAGCAAGAGACTTGCTTAAAGTCTAATTTCTTGTCACTCTGGTAGGGGTTTTTAATCATATAGTACAATAAATCCAGGTGGAGTTATCCTGTGCAGCCTTTGAACAGATGGGAAGTAGGAATGTTGGAGCATGGGAGTCTCTATGCACTTTATCTGGTGCTCTTTTTGGAGCAATATGTACACTTGAAATAAAACACTGTTTTAACTGGGGACATCCCTGCTTACTACAGAGAGGCTGAACTAGATGAGCTTTAAAAATCCCTTCCAACCCGTTGAATTCTATGATTTGAAAGTTGTGTAAAAAATTGCTATGAAGCCTTGAAAGTTAGAAAGGTTGTGAAATTTCATTATTTTATGGTTTGGGGATTATTTTTCCCCTTTGAGATTGCTAATTCACAATAATCCACAGCTGTGTTTATTTTATTTATTTGAGTGAGAAAGGCTGTCTCTGGTAAATTAGTTCACCTGTTGCTGTAGGTAAGTCCTTCCTCCTTTCTCTCCCTTTGTTGTTTATTTGTAGTTTAGCTCCTGTCTCACCTGCACTACCTAGTGGCACTAATATCTGCAGAGGAAGGCAGGGAACTGAGCTGGTTGATGAGTAAACCAAGGGAAAATGAGAAGCTTTCAGCTGGATCAATTACACAGAGTTACCTTGGCACAAGAGAGTGAGGGCAGGCAGCATGAAGCAGGGTGAGGGAGGGAAACATTTCTGCAGCAGGATGGACTAAATCCATCCTGACTTCAAATATGCACAGAACAGGTTTGCGTCCAAGAAAGACATATTTTGGATCTCCTTTTCACATCAATTTCCATGCCAGAAAAACGTCTTAAAACTCCATCTTTACAAATCTTTAACTCTTTCGTATCTCCCCCCATCCCTTCGTCCATCCACTCTGTGTACTGGGGTCATAAGGTCTAGTACCCTTTCCAGTCTTCTTCATGTAGCTTTTCAATAAGTCCTTTGTACATTCATTTCTAAATGCTCATTTCAGTAACTCTGTGCACAGAAGATTACACAGTTCCTCACTTCAGTGACGGAAACAAGATTGATTGCACTAAAATGTCAACAAGGAGGGCAAGGCGAGGGAGTCTGCCACAGGAGGCCCTTGTGAAATTTCTTTCAACTTCGATGAGAACAGAGCTTGGGACTAAAATGGCTGATGCAGATGGCAAAGACCACTACCCCTGGCAAGGCTATAACCCCTTGGGGGTAAGCAAGTGAGAGCAGCTTTGTGCAATGGTTGTTTTAAAGTGACTGACGTACACATTTTCCCTTCTTCTCACAATAAATGTACTGGGGTGTGATCCATGTCATTCCTTAAGAGAACTTTTTTCCTGCTCACCCAGATATTATTATTCCCATTGGCTTTAGCTGAACCATTTGGGCAAGCCAGAGCTGCAGGGTTTGAGCCCTTTTGGCATGTACAACACACATTTAATAACATGACATAATTTTAAGGCACTTCCCAGATGTTAGTGAAGCCTCCTGCCACCTTTATGAAGTTAATGGGTGTGATAACTTGGGAAAGGGTGGGAAACAAGGATGAGGGCTGAAGTTTATTACTCCAGAAGTGTCTTTCCATAGTCCTTTCCAGGAAGCCACCTCCCTGCTTTTGCCATGTCCCTGTCCAGGTTACCCATGTCCCTCTTCTTTCCCCTCCCACATCTGTTTGCTCATTCTCCCAGCCCTGCCACAAGAGCCAAACTACCTTCAATTTGTAGATAAGGGATTATGATATCTTTAGGGCAACAGGTCACACCATTGAGTAAAATTACTACTTGTAAGTTTCACTTGTGTGGGGGGAAAAAAAAAAAGAAAATGTGAATTATTCCTGTGGTTACAAGAAACGGTGGTTGTTGAAACACCTGAAAAGCGTTTTTCATCACTTGGCTTTACTATATTCTGGATTTCCATTGTTTACACATGAATTAGAGAGGTCACAGACAATGCATTTGATGCCTCCATGCCTCTCCTACACTTAGCTTCCCCAAAGAACACAAAGCCGTTGTAAATAAGCTTAGTAATTCTTGTTAAAAGAGACGGAAACACTTAATAAATCAGTTTTGAAACTACAACTGGTACAAAAAATAGGAAAAGGTGCAAACCTATTCCCGTTGCATTGTCTGTGGTTTGATCTGAGGGGCTATGTATGCCTGCATCCTGCCTGACAAGAAGTGAAGGTGTGAGAATCCTGCATCAGTAGGTGCTGGATGACTTAATCAGGTCAGAGATCATCTGCCTCTCCCCCAGCACCCTGTTAGAGCCCTTCAGAAGTCTTCAACAACTGGCAAGACATCAACAGAACTCCCTTCAAGTGTTTGGATAATGTCTGGAAACTATACTTTAGCCCCGGGAATCCGGAGATACATTTTTGTGAGTAAATATTCAAAAGCCTTTCTGTAAGAAATTCTGTAACTAAATTGAATGTACCTTCTGCCTTAAGCAGAAAGGAGCCTCTCGAGTCCTTCTAGTGGGCAAGCAGTATAATCGACTGCAAGAACTGACCTCTTTCCAGTTTCAATTAGTGAACTGATGTTTGTATTTTGCTAGCTATTTCCTCAGTGTGCTAGATTACCTGGTTTAGCCTCTGTGTAATATGTTTCATGACCGTGTGAACAGCCTATTAAAAATTAAATATTGTGGTGAGGTTCCTGGATAGCAAATTAAGAAATTATTTCAATATTAACTATTGAAAAATAATATAATATTTCAAAAAAGTAATATTTCAATAATTAATATTATCTTATTGTTACAATTTTGCTGTATGAAGCAAATATATACATATGTGTATCTCCAAAGAGGTGTATTAGTTTGAAAGTGTAAAGCAGTACCAAGCACATTGGTCTGTAGCTGAGTTTCAAAGAAAAATAGCTTTTTCCATGAGATTTTTTTTTTCCTTTATAATGAAAAGTGAAAATTCCATTGGTGAAATACTGGATAGCTGTCCCAAATGATGAGGCAAAATGAACCATGAGTGAAGTCTGGCCAATGGAAGAGCTATTTTCATTCTGCATGAGGCTTATACTACAAAGAGGCAGTGACATGCTTTAAGTTATTTGCATTGGAAAAATTGCTCTGGCTTCATTTCATAACATACCTGTTTCTTTTCCCTATGAAATTGTTTGTCCAGTCCCAGCACTCGAGCACAGTAAAATGGCCACGTTTCATGTGCCTGTGGGAGGTGTATGAGAGCTAAGGGACATCTAAAAGAATTACAGCAGGTTAGTGTAAAACAAGGAATTCCTCAGACAACGTTTTGGCATGGGGGAGGATTATGTCATTTACCCAGGGGTCGGATTTAGCTTCAGCACTTCTCATTGTTTCCATTTGCTGCAATCTTCAGAGAGACTACAGTTATGTATCACCAGTCTAATTCTCACAGGTTTTGGGTTGTTTTTTTAAAAATTGACCTAAAGGGGTAGAACAAACCTGGGCGCTTAACATCTTTCTCTCCTCAAGTCTGCACCTAGCTCTTGTGAGTTGATTTGCGTGGATAATGTTCAATAAAAATATGTGTGCTGTCTCCAGACTTTCTGGACCATTTAGGATGAATAACTGCAGCTATTCTTGGAAAAAAGCCTTGTGGTGTGGCCAGTGTAGACCTCTAAATGTCCATCAGTGGGTGAGATTGTTTGAGTGTTGTCAATGGGATCCTGTGCGGGCAAGGGGAGCTGCCACACTGAGCCCATTGTGGGACTCAGGCCTTCCCCCTCTCACAGGATCAGATCTATTTGAGGACCAGGCACTTAACACAATCCAGTTTGCAGGAGGTAATGAATAACCTCTCATCCTGCTCTTTAAGGCTCCCTTTAGAATCCACTGTTTCTGAAGTTTCGATGTAATATCTGGAGCAGGGGGCTGGGAAATATCCATAACCAGTTGTCTTGAGTTTTATTTTTATCAGGTGTTGGGAGGAGCAGGGGAAGGAAGGCTATGAACCTACAGTTGGTCCCTTCATCAGGCTGATCCATATACATGTATGGTCTGTCTCCTCATTGCTCGGATGAACTCCATGTTCTGAGGATTCCTTGGAGGGTAAAGACAAAGGCTTCCTATTTGTCACACTCACTAGTTGCTGTATTTCAAATTCTCATGCAAGAACAGCTGGAGTTGTCTGAAGACATTCAGATAAACTGCATTCACAAATAATAACAATAATTTATTTTTTAAATCAAATCTCCCTCTTTGTGAGTGATTGAGAGACACTGAATCTTTAATTTCCTCCCTGAAAGGCCATAAATCCCTTGAATGAGGGTTTCTTTACACAAAGAAACACAGCACAAAGAAATTACAAGGAAAAAGAAGGGAGGAAAATGCAGGCCAATTATGCTCTAGCTCTGGAGTGTTGTTGCCAAGGCTATTTATTTTCACAGACAGTGTTAATTTTGTATGCACACACAGAGCTTTGCTTGCTGATACCACAGTGAATTTTAATTTTGGAGGAGGCTCTGGTTCTTGTCACCCTTAAATTCACCTCCCCATTTACTGTATATGCAGATGTTTATGACTGAAGATCTCCAGGTTATTCTCTTATATCTGTTTTGTAGACTTATATGCCACCAGCTACTAAGATTTCAAGGTGATTTTGACACAATCCTTCCTGAACAGCCAAATAGGTCAAATGGAGTTAAGTCTTTTCTCTGGGTGAGACACAGGCAAAAGAAACTCTCTGATCTGAGGTGCCAGGTGAAGTCTCAAAGGCAGACCAGTGAGGTAAATGTGGCACAGCATGATGGTCTGGCATTTTCACACCAGCTCAGTCTCTATCCCTACTTTTCAGGTAACTGCAGAAAGAACCCAGCTAAATAATGCCATGCGTGACTTTTTAAAGTGAATCAATCTGTAGAAAATATCCTGAACCTTGCTCCCCCTTACTAGAAAAAATATT
Source organism: Psilopogon haemacephalus (assembly GCA_013396835.1). Taxonomy (NCBI): domain Eukaryota; kingdom Metazoa; phylum Chordata; class Aves; order Piciformes; family Megalaimidae; genus Psilopogon; species Psilopogon haemacephalus. The sequence goes on along the minus strand of VWZI01000957.1, from coordinate 324,526 downwards.
TCTTTGCACTCGTGGTGCAACAATTTAAAACATCTTTAGCAGTTCACATCTGACATTGGGCTCTTTATCTAGAGCATATGTTAATTATGAATTGGCAAGGCAAAATGCTGACAATAAAAGAGTGAAGGTATGACACATAAAGTTTTACTGCAAAGACAGGATGAATTTGATCAGTATCCAGTCTCTCTTGGAAGGCATTCTTACACATGCAGGATTGTTCATAATTCTTTTCTCCTTTGTTATAAGGCATTCTTCCTTGTTATGACTATGTCCAGTCTTCTGTGATTCAATGATCTTTGTGAAGTGAGAACGGCAAAAGCAGTCCTACTTTTTTTTTTTTTTAACTTAGTTTCCGTTAGAGTTTGATTGCTTAAGTGAAAACTAAAACTGTTAAGCTTGGAGGGAGGACAGCAAAACACCTATTAAAGCTCAACGTTTGTAAGTAAGGCTAATCTGCATAAATCACTGCATTGTATTTTATGTTAATGAAAGCTTTTGTGCCTTGAGTGCGCTAATTGAGGTGTGGAATGCCTCATTCTCCAGTCTTCTTTGCAGGGAGGACTGCAGGTGCTGAGCATTTTTAAAAAGTAGGGCAGTGTGCTGCATCCAGAAGCAAAAGCCTCTTTGAAATGCCTGCTTCTATTTACTAAAACAAAGCTCTTATTTTAATCATGGGCTCTCAATAAATTTATCCTTCTAAAACTCAGCGAGGCAAAGATTTTTATGAGTTGAACCCCTTACTGAGTGGCAGTGAGGTGAGGGATAGTGTAGGTATCTATTGAAGCATCATAAAAATGTAATTTTGTCCTTTCTGATAAATACATTGACATTCTTTATCAAAGTCTCCAAAATCTCAGTTGAGCATGACGTGTGTGTTTGGGAAGTTATACCTTCTTTTCACAGGAACAACACCAAAGCTTGGGCCACCAAATCAAAGGGTTTGATTTTAACTTTCTTCAATTTTGACTGTTTCAGTTCAGAAAATTTGAGTTCATAGAATCGTAAATCACAGAATGTCAGGGGCTGGAATGAACCTTGAAATCTCATCCAGTCCAGCCTCCTCCCAGAGCAGGATCCTATACCAGATCACACAGGAATGCATCCAGGCAGCTTTTGAGTATCTCCTGAGAGGGAGACTCCACAACCCCTCTGGGCAGCCTGTTCCAGTATTCTGTTACCCTCACTGGGAAAAACATCCTCCTCGTGTTTGTGACATGAATTGCACAAAAGGAGCTCACTAGAACTTAGGTAGTTCTAAACCTGGAGGATTATTTAGGACTGCTTGTTAAAATGTATAAAACTTCATTAATTCTCTGATAGTAGTCATAGCAGGAACTGTGGGATGGCTTGGATGGACCCTGGGGGAAGGGCATTGTTAATGTGCTCTTATTTTTGGTTGCTTCCCATTGTAACTCTTCAAAGAAATAGAAAATATTTGCTACAACTAAAATTTGGCTGAACATTAGGATTAACATGGCTTACAAGCTTGCAAAAAGCTCAAGGGAACACTTCGTATCCACACATCCTGTTATACAGTTGGTATGTTCAAACCTTCCCTTCAGGTACACAACATCATTGCATTGTTCCAGTAGTTCCATGGCATTTTATAACTGCACCACTGGGATAATTGCTGTATTGGCTTCAGATTTTTTTTTTTTTTTTGACATTTCTTACAGTAAAATTGCAGTCAGCCTCTAAATCCTGAACCACAGGTAAGGGCTGGTGTGACCTGAATTATTAGAGTGCATTCACTGGTTTCTTTAAATGTGAAAGATGTTCCAGAGTTTTTGTTCCCTTTGTCACCTTTGAAGCTTTGTGATCAAGCACTTCTTCAGACACCAAGCCTGTGTGCTGAAGAGCATTGGTTTGTAAGAGTGCATTGCTGTCAAGGCAGTGTAAATAAAAGCTCCAAAAGTCAGGTTGTGTTTCAGGAATACTTGTTTAAATTTCACTTAATGGAAAGCAATTAAATAATTTGTGTTACATGTAAAAATGTGGTTAAATAAAGTGTGGTTTAGTAAAGCAGAAGACATTTAGAGTGCAACCCCTGTGATGCCATATGGAGCACTGTCTTATATGGACACCTCAGTTAACTTCTCTAAACACTGAGTTAACTATAAATAAAACAGTGGCAACCCATTAGATCTTACTCCTCTCACTTTCCCAATAGAAGTCTGATCTAGTTTTTTTCATTCCTTTTTTTGACCTTGGCTATTTAATGGGGATGGGGAACTTCTGTTGAAAATTTTACCTCCTTTGCTTGCCAAGTTAGAGGAAAAAATCAGCCCTTTTTTGACAGTTTAAAATATAATCAACAAATTGCCCATGGGGAGCAGGATTCAAGACTACATCTCAGCTAAGCAGTGTTAAGAATTCTAATCTCTTTCAACAAGTTTAAACAACTATATGATCTTTCTTCTCTTCCAAACAAGGTGATGTTTAGTTCCCACAAGACTGCTAGCTCAACAGGTATCTTTCCATGGACTTGTAGAGAAGCTTTATGTGGTAGGCAGGAAGTCCAAACAAGTATTTTTTTCCTTCCAGGACTGAAAGATTTACATTTCCTCTGGATGGCTTTCTCTATCCATGTGAAATGAGTGCAGGTGAAATGTATTGCACTCTTATTTTTACGTGCAGTCTGTTTGAATGTGAACTCTTCACCTGGTGCTGGTAGGCATAGCTCAGAGAAGAAGTGAACAGAGCCATCAGCATCACTCAAGGCACTTCAGTGGGTCAGACTTTTCCTGGTTACTTTGTAGACAGAAATTTTCGTTGGGATTTTGAACTCCAGATTTCAAATCCCTTAACTTCCTGGGTTTTTTCTGAGTTTGCACACTTTTTTTTATAAAGAGTTGTGTGCTGTCTTTGCTAAAGGGCTCAGTCCATGTCAGGGAGTCTCATTCTGCTTCCTTCTGTAAGCAATCACACTGTCATTCAGAAGTGTCTGGGTTTTGTGAGGGAAAATGTGAGTTTTGGAGTAAGCACTTCCTGCATGTTTCCACTTACTGGGGTGTTGATGCTCTATATTTCTGCTGTAGCAAATTTTTTGCTCAGGCGATTTTAAGCTTTTAAGGAAAAGAAATAACTCTGGTGTTTTTGATAAAGTGGTGGAAAGTGAGTTAATTTCTTCTCTACTTGGGATGAAGAGCTGGGGCCTTCTTCTAATTTTTTTTTTGTTTTAAAAATTGTTTATCAGTCTGTACAAGATTTTTTTTTTTCCAGGGCAAAGAGAGAGGCTGGGATTTCAAGAAAAAAAAAAAATAGCAGAGGGTCTCAACATGTCCAGTCTCAGGTTGTGCCGTGGGAGGTATAGGCTGGATATTAGAAGGAAGTTCTTCACAGAGAGAGTGATTACCATTGGAATGGGCTGCCCAGGGAGGTGATGGAGTTGCCGTTCCTGGAGGTGTTCAAGAAAAGACTGGATGGAGCACTTAGTGCCATTGGATAGGGCTGGGTGCTAGGTTGGACTGGATGATCTTGGAGGTCTCTTCCAACCTGGCTTATTCTATTCTATAGGACAAGGAGCAATGGATATAAGCTGCAGCACAGGAGGTTCCAGATCAACACAAGGGAGAACTTTTTTACTGTAAAGATCACAGAGCACTGCAACAGACTCCCTAGAGGGGTTGTGGAGTCTTCTTCTCTGGAGACTTTCAAGTCCTGTCTGGATGCATTCCTCTGTGATCTGAGCTAGATTGTATGGTCCTGCTCAGGCAGTGGGGTTGGACTTGATGATCTCTTTGGGTCCCCTCCAACTCCTGATATTCTGTGAGATGAGGCAAATTAATTTACTGGGTACTTATCAGCACCCAAATCCTAGCATTGCCCTGAAAGGTTTCTGAAGTACTCATTGCTCTAATGGCTGCAGTTGTTTCTAGCATGTGGGTGATGGGAGTGCTGGAGTCTGGAAAGTGAATGCAGTTTGGATGCTGTGTTTGCTTGGGATGCTCCTCTTTCCCCTTAGCTCTGAAGTCTGTGGCTGTTAGGGTCCTATTTGTGGGTCCTTCTTCCCTTGGTATTCACGACAGCAATCACAGGCTTGAGCAATTCCTGGCCCTCGTTGGCTTGTGTCTAACTGGCACAGCAGATGGCTCAGCAACATACGTGCTCTGGGGCCTCTCACATTCCAGCTCCCCCTTTCGAAATCCAAACCCTCATTTAATATCCATAATCCTTCATGTCAACTGTTTCATATTAAAAAGAGATATATTTTTGGTTTGCTAAACAAAATTTCCTAAGGGCAGGCCTGCTAACGATTAGCCGATGTAACAATGCCCAATAAAAGCAACTTGTAGCGGTGGAGAAAATATTACCGCACCGAATAACCAGCGGAGTAATTTCACTGTTTGCTGATTTGTCGAATTCAATTGTGAAGGGCTTTAAGGAGGCTTAATGAGGTAACTCTTCCATTCACCTCGTGAATTCTTCTGTAAGGTACTTTGATTTCTCTCGCAGTAACCCAACCCTCTCCCCTCTTTCATTTGAGCATTTCAAAGTGTTTGACGAGTCTCCGGGTACTGAGGCTGTGCTCACTTTGCTGTGCTGTCTCCTTACTGTGCTGCTTATTTCCTTCTTAGATGGCTCAAATTAATAGACAAATATCCCCGTTTGTAGGCCACTGGAGGACAGAAGTGACTCTTGCTCCTTCTGAAGGGTAAGAAGGAATGAAGGGTAAGGGTAAGGGGAATGGGTTCAAATTGGTGGAGGAAGAAATTCTTCACAGTGAGGGTGGAGAGGCACTGGAACAGGTTGCCCAGGGAGGTTGTGGCTGCTCCCTCCCTCAAGGTGTTCAAGGCCAGGCTGGATGAGGTCTTGAGCGTCCTGATCTAGTGGGAGGTGTCCCTGCCTGTGGCACAGGGGGGGTTGGAACTGGATGAGCTTTGAGGTGTCTTCCAAGCTAAACCATTCTATGATTCGATGATTTAGGATTCTGTGACCTGTTCTAGTGGGAGGTGTCCCTGCCTATGGCACAGGGGGGTTGGAACTGGATGATCTTTGAGGTCTCTTCCAAGCTAAACCATTCTATGATTCTAAGGAATCTGCTGTGAGAGAGTCCAGTGGAGGATGATGATGAGGGAACTGGAGGAGAGGCTGAGGGACCTGGGGCTGCTTCATCTGGAGAAGAGAAGGCTGAGAGGGGATTGAATCAGTGTTGATAAATACCTGAGGGCTGATCAGGAGCAGGGGGACAGGCTCTGCTCTCTTGCTCTCTGTGGTAGGACAAGGAGCAATGGGTGTAAATAACAGCACAGGAGGTCCCAGCTCAACTTCTTGCCTGTGTGGGTCCCAGAGCACTGGCACAGGCTGCCCAGAGAGGTTGTGGAGTCTCCTTCTCTGGAGGCTTTCCAGGCCTGTCTGGATGTGTTCCTGTGTGCCCTGAGCTCTACATTGTCTGGTGCTGCTGTGGCGGGGGGGGCTGGGCTCAAGGATGTCCTCGGGTCCCTCCCAACCCCTGACATCCTGTGAGCCTGCAATGCTGCACACTTCTATTTCCTAGTGCATGGATGCAAAAGGCAATCAGGTAGAATGAAGACAGCCCCAGGCTAAGCCAAGTCTATCAGCCTAAATCCATCCCGAATCCTCCACCCTTAGCAGGCCTGGGAGCAGGCCAAAACTGCCCCTCCCCAGCCCCGCTCAGCTTAGGCCTAGGAGGCCTCAGCAGGCTGCGTGACGCAGCTGAGAACTGCCTGGCAGCCAGCAGCCATCGCCCACACAGACCATGAGGGAAGAAGGGACAGGCTCTGCCCGGAGAGAGGGGGCAGAGAGCGACCTCCGTGTCTAACGGGTGAGTGCCAGGAGGCTGGAGCTGGTGGACAAGGGGCAATGGGAGGAAGCTGAGGCGTAGGAAGTTCCATGTAAACACCAGGAGGAATTTTTTGCCCTGTGAGGGTGACAGAGGACTGGAACAGGCTGCCCAGGGAGGCTGTAGAGTCTCCCTCTCTGGAGAGGGAGGGGATTCTCCCCTTTTACTCTGCTCTCCTCAAACCCCACCTGGAGTACTGTGTGCAGTTCTGGAAGGACAAGAAGGACATGGAACTGTTGGAGAGAGTCCAGAGGAGGGTCACAAAGATGCTCAGAGGGCTGCAGCAGCTCTGCTATGAGGACAGGCTGAGGGAGTTGGGACTTTTCAGCCTGGAGAAGAGAAGGATTCAAGGAGACCTTATAGTAACCTTCCAGTATCTGAAGGGGGCTTGCAGGAGGGCTGGGGAGGGACTATTGACAAAGTCTTGTAATGACAGGATGAGGAGGAATGGGTTCAAACTGGCAGAGGGGAGATTTAAACGGGATGTTTACACCCTTTACAGTGAGGGTGGTGAGACACTGGCACAGGTTGCCCAGGGAGGTTGTGGCTGCTCCCTCCCTGGATGTGTTCAAGGCCAGGCTGGATGAGGTCTTGAGTGTCCTGATCTAGTGGGAGGTGTCCCTGCCTATGGCACAAGGGGGTTGGAACTGGATGATCTTTGAGGTCTCTTCCAACCTAACCCATTCTATGATTCTATGAGATATTCAAGACTCAGCTGGACACGTTCCTGTGTGATCTTGTCTGGGTGATCCTGCTTTGGCAGGGGGCTGGACTAGATGAGCTTTGGAGGTCCCTTCCAGCCCCTGACGTTCTGTGATTCTGTGGTAACAGCCAGGCACTGGCTTACAAGCTGTGATACCGGAAAACAGAATAGAGTAACAACATTACAACGTCCTGGGACAACCAGGTCTGTCCCCTGGGATGGGACTTGGTCTCTGTAGATTTCTTAAGGGAACCTGGGACCTCTCAAACTACCACATTAAGGTTAAAGGCTTGAGACATAGCAAAAGTCGAGTGGAACCATCATTTCCTTCTTTCTTTGCACAGGCCTTAAGCGTCCTTCAAGTGTCCACAACCTACACTACATTGGGATGCTGAAAATGGCCACACAGCTCAGAAAGCACAACTGAACCCAAACGACAATACCCACTGGGACGTGGCAGCAGCATCAGGTACAGCAACACGCATGGGGGTGTCAGTTTGAACAGGATGGCACTAGCACAGAGGCATTGGAATGGGCTGCCCAGGGAGGTGGTGGAGTCACCATCCTTGGAGGTGTTCAAGCAAAGCCTGGATGGGGCACTTAGTGCCATGGTCTGGTTGATTGGATATGGCTGGGTGATAGGTTGGACTAGATGAGCTTGGAGGTCTCTTCCAGCCTGGTAGATACTATGATTACTGACAGTCTTCTGGGTGGATTATGACCACTATGACCAAAGAGGTCTTGCTTTGCTTTCAGTTTTGAAACTGTGGCTTTCCCTTTGTGTTTATTCTGATATTTTTTCCTTATTTTGGGTAATGTTTACAAAGGAGAACACCCCTGAAAAACATGGCATTTCATTTGATGGGATTTCTATAATCATCCGGGCAACAATTCATAGGTTTTAAATAATGGGTTTGGCCCAAGCCCTGTTAGTCTTCAGATTTCTGGGTCAGTTTGTAGTCAGGTCTATCTGAAATAACAGAATTAGTAAACTTCCCACCAACTGCTTTTTTATTTTCAACCATTACAAGCAGTCCTGTCATGACAAAATAGCTGCCACAAACCCATTTCTCTCTTAAGCTTGGGTGAGATGTGACTTACCTCATCTTTAAAGGATATCATTGGCACTCTTGCTCCCACTCTCGCTGTCTCTTTGGAGACCAATATTGAAATGCAAGAAGTCAGCTCTTACTGCCATACAACTTTTTAATGAAAGATCTAAGTTCCAAGGGTGAAACGCATACCAAATTTTGTTGAACCTGAAAAGAAAGGTTTTCTCATTGAGAATGCCCAGAATCAGTTTCACTTGGGCAAGAGAATTACCTGCAGTTGTCACAGGTGAAAAGTCTTAGCCAAGGAAGCATATATAACAGTCTATTAATTTGCTGAGAGACTAGGTAGAATACTTTAAACTGGATTTCTTTGCATATTAGGGGGGGAAGAAAATGATTATGTCCCTTGACTGCTTCTCAAAACCGTATTATTAATGACTCCAGAGAGAGTGAGAAAGTTAGAATTTTTTTAAAGGGTATCCTGAGTTCTGAAATGACATATCTTAACATGAAGTAAGCAGTAAATGAGATTTGTCAGGCCATTTAACTATCCAATACTTTATGCATGATGGTATTAACCATTCTCACACAGCACAAGCTCTGGAGAAATCTCCTCTGTTTCTTCTTACTACCAATCTTTACAGTAAATATGCAGCACTACTACCTAGGTCTGCCTGTGGAATTTCTATGGACACTAGTGAGAAGTGTGTGTGCTCCTAGTCACAGGTACAGTTTGCCCTTTGGGTAGTTCTCCTCCAAATGAGACTGTGGGGAACAGTACCACACTGGGCTGTCACGGCCCTAATTTCCATGGTTTGGAGCATACTTTACTTTCCTGGTTTTTCTCTGGATTTCCCACCTGCAGTTAACTTCTGATGGATCTTCATCTTGCCAGTAAAACTAGAAGGAGAGATCCAATAAACATGGTGACATCATTTTGATGTATTTCTTGCTCACATATCTACTCTAAAATCACTTCTACCTAAACATACTCTGTCCAATTTACTTGCTATCTACTTCTTCATAGAGATGCTCTTTCTTCTCCTGCTTTACATCAACTTGTATTCTCTTCAGCCACACCACTTTAATGCCTGCCCTGCCACCAGCTTCTGTTGTCTCTCACTCTCCATGTCTCAGTATTGTAATGTAAGTTCTTTAACGCATTCTTCTTCTCAGAGTGCGTGTTAATGCCATCAAATGCATCCCAACTCAATGTCAGCCTTTGCTTTGGTCAGTCTACTGTGAATCCACACTGTCAAAACCTTATGCTCTTGTAGCTTTTAAATGAGTACCCACTGGCCACTTAATCAGCAGTGTTGTATCATGCAGTACTGAGAAAAAAAAAACATCAAAGTAGGTGAATATTATAGGATGCTGCATAAGAATAACTGCCTGTAATAAAAGTTGTAATCTTGTAGTGAATTACTGAGAATGTTGCTATAATCATTACTTTTTAGTATGGCACTAGAACAGAACAGAAAAATTCTAGTAAGTCTATACCAGAACTTGCTTTATGGTGAGAGACAGACTAGGATATCATAATAAGACAAAAATGTATGTTTCCATCCAGGCCAGAATATGAATTTCAGACCTATGCAGGAATAAATGGCAAGAGTGTGTCATTTTAGACACCCTGCCTGCCCTTTACATGTCTTTCCAGAGGCTGCAGATGTTCTGGAGAGTCCAATGTCACATCTACCAGTCTTAAGCAGGAGTCTTGAAGCTGTAAGCATCAAAGGCTACTTTACACCTATTGCATTAAGTGCCTGTGCTTTGGCACTTGAATTATTCTTTATGTGCCCTGATCCACAGTTAAATACCATGAATGTGGGAATTTTTGTTACGAAGATGAAAATTCTCCTATCATTACATCTAGCAAGGAATTTAATTCTGCATTTCTGAAGGTAGTGCAATGGAAGCAAATTCTGCTGACAATTAAATATGTTTTTTGTTACAAAGATGAAAATTCTCCTATCACTACAACTAGCAAGGAATTTAATTCTGCATTTCTGAAGGTAGTGCCATGGAAGCAAATTCTGCTGAGAATTCCTCACTGACAAATGTGGGTTTTGTTATGAAGATGAAAATTTCTCCTATCATTACAACCAGCAAGGAATTTAATTCTGCATTTCTGAAGGTAGTGCAATGGAAGCAAATTCAGCTGAGAATTCCTTGCTGACAATGAAATACATAGCACGAGCATGGAAATGCCATGTCTGGAAGACAAATGGAGAATTCTCCCTCCTCCTATCCCTTTGAAGGAAAATATGGAGTGGAACATGAAAATTCTCAACAACCCCTGTTTTGTGAGATTGCAAACATCTAAAGTGATTTATTATCTCGCTAGGTATTTTCTTTACCACACTTGGCTTTGAAACACACTTTTAAATACAAACATAGCCTCTCCTACTTGCATGGCGTAACACGGTAAGCACCAGGGTGCAGCGATGGTGGGTGGGCTCTTTTTCTTGCTGAACACAGGAATGTTGTACTTAAAACTTAATGTTGGAAGTACCAGCACACATAAGCGATTCCTGTGCGATGGTCCCATTCTCCCACTCCTCTGCTGCCTCTCTTTCTTTCAGTTAATTCAGCAAAGCCTCCTGAGTGTTGGAAGATGAAAGATGAAGTCATGCAAATCAACACACCTTAACTCACTGGGCAACAAAGGGACCCTGTTGATCTCCCCAGACTTTCCCGCTCAGGAATGAAATCCCACGTGAGGTGTACCAAATGCTTCTACTTACAACAGAAGTGCCAATTCCTCTTTTGGGGCCAAATCTACACTTAGACGCATACATGAGGTCTAGCTGAAGGAAACAGAAGCCAAATGGAGCATTGTCTATCAGAATTTGAGCCAGAGATATCTGAGACATTCCTAATTCTTCTTACTGCAGTGATGACAACCAAAGTTGTTACTTACATGGATGTGATGGTTTGGGAGTTACCTGCCCCTCAACATGTTTGAATTCACCCAGACTAAACTCAGCTGGTTGGAAGTTAAGGAATGAATCTTTATATTTACAGCTTAGCACAATATACAAGCAGGTATTTACAATATATTACAATTATATACAGCTATATACAGAAATATACAAGTTAAAGGTAATACAGAAACATAACATCCCTCCCAGAGAACAGAATCCCCAAGAGGGGTTCCCAACCACTCTTCCCATCTTCTCCCCACCCTCTAATCTTATCCCAGAATCTACCTTACATGCAAAGTAACCAGGGAAGATCAGCCAGGGAGGTTAGAAGCAGAACTGATTAGTTGGATTACACAGATCCAGCTCGAAGCCAGGGAGAGAGAGATCAAACACCACAGAGAGCGACCAACAGCAACTGTTTTATCTATGTTTGTGTCCTTGCTTTAGTACGTCTCAGTAAACCTATGATTGAAGTAGACATCACCATTGTTTTCACAGCCTATAACCTAATATTTCTCATTAAAATATTCCAATTACCCTCAAACTAGCGCAATGGAGAAGTGACGTCCTCCACCTTGATAATTTTGCTGTGAAGATCTCCTCCATGGCAGAGGTCTCTTCCTATCTCAAGCAACCTAAGTTGACATGTCCAATGTGCAACCATTTTTTCCCCAGAAAATCTGTTTAAATGTTTCTTACTCCTCTCAATAAAATGGGACAAGCAACACATTTTCTTGCTGAAACCTATTAGAAGCTGAGAGAGATGTGAAGAGCCAGATTCTCTGCTGCACTGAGACATTTTGTACTGTTAAAACAATGGGACCAGAATGAGATGGATCTTCCCACTGTGCAATTTATTCCATTGTTGGGAAATCTTTAGCCCCAGTGGCTTCTGCAGCTGGTGGCACGCAGAACGCTGAAGACAGGAGGTGACAGGAATAATACTGCTATTCCCTGCCCTTTGTGAGCTCTTGATAAACAGCTGCTTTAGCTTAAAGCACCCCAAAGGCATGCCTTTTTTTTTTTTTTTTTTTTTTTTTTTTAACTGCTCATGATCTGGTTTAGATAAAATTAGAACTGAGAAGCAGCAGCCAGCTCCATTGTCATCATTCTACCTTATAGCTGTGACTGGCAGCAGCAGAATATTGCTAAGAACACGGAGGGACTCCCCATCAGACACACAGGAGGCTGTGCTCTGCTTGCTGCCATCTCTGCAGGCAGCTTCCCAGAAAGAGGCATTCACTTGCTCTCTGATGAAAAAATGAACTCTTCTCTTAAAGAATGCTGATTGCACATATCTCTTCAGAGTCTCAGGGATAAAGGAACGCTCTGGGTGCTCATCTGCAATGGCCTGTGTGTGAAGAAGCAGAGTGGGCCTCACCAAACCCACCAGACTACATGCTCAGCCTACACTGCTGAGGAGTGATGGAACCATGTCTTTGTGCCTCACATGTGGACGGCAAGGACTGTCCTCGCCTCTCCCTTGACAATGAGGCAAGTACTCTCTCTTCCTTGATCTAGCCCCTTTCCTTTGTGAATCTGGTTGGAGCTTTGCCACTGCTGCCCCTCTCACTTTTTGAAAGGAAGAGAAAGATGTACACTTGCTCCCCTGCATGCAGCACATTATTTTTTCCCCCCTAGGAAACCAGATCTAACATAAAAACAAGTACTGTAACTATTTATGGCCATGTTCTTAATGCTGGGTTTACATTAGTGTGACATCAGTAATTCTACTCATTCCCAGAGATATGGTAATCCCAAAGGCTTCCTGCTTTCTGGCACCCCTGCATCCAGTTACAGCAGAAGGAGGTGTATTTAAACTTAGATGAAAATAGCAGCATTTTAAAATCAATTTGTGGGGTATGTATCACTTTAGAAGCTTCTGGGTAGGCATGAATCAAGCCTCGAACCTCTTACCACATATTAAGAGGCCATCTAAATCTTCCCGTCCTCTCAGTGAAGAACAATAGCTTTCACTTGAAGAGACACTACTAATGGCAAAATGGACTTAAAAAAAAATAAAGAAAGAAAAGAAAGGGGAAAAAAAAAAGAAAAAAAAAAAAAAGAGAAAAAGGGAATATTAATCTTTTAAAAACCTTCAATAAAAACCTTCAATCCCTCAACTTACAGATCAACTAATTGATTTGAGAGTTGGTGGAGGAGTGCTGTGGCAGCTAGCTTGATGTAGTAATTAATGCAATCATCCTTCTTTGTTATTACTTTAATAAGGTAAGTACCCTGTTAAAATAAACTGAAACAGTTGTCTCTGGCCAAGAGCTTGCAGTTGTGGTGAGCAGTGTAATAACCCCACAGTGTAAAACCTGGACAGGAAAGAATGAATTACATTAATCCCTGAAGGTTCTTACTGCAGACTTTTGAAGTTCTAACTTTAAAGTGGAAAAGGAGATCCAAAACTTGGAGACTATTCACCTTGTGGGTCCTAGGAGAAAGCAGTGTGTGTCTGCTTGAGTACCCTGAATCCTGCTAATACAGGCTGGAGATAAGCTCAGTTTCTGCAAACACTCATGCTTGTGCTTATCTGAACTACCACAAATAGTCCCACAGTACTAAAAGTTAGGCACAGGCATAAAAGTCAGCAATTACACAGGTAGCTTTTGTATTGCGTTGGAGTACCAGGATGAAGAAAGAAGGTTACAGCTTTGGTTTTAACCTAATGATTATTTTTTAGAAGCAGTTTCCAGCAAAACCCACATTAGGTAGGATGATTCTAAGGGCTGCTTTGTCTGTTTGAGTTGTCTGCTTCAGACTTTCATTCTAAACAGCAGCATTAAGCAGGATAGCTGTGCTGAGTTGTTAAAGATCCCTTCAATAAATCAGAGTTGCTGGAACACAGAGCAAAATAGGGGGAAACAATTTGCTGGTGAATAATAGCAATATTTTAATCTCCTATTTACTTACTACATTTTAACTATAAGATGTGTGCAACTCAAAATGTTATTCAGATACTTAAGATTTCTCTTACTTCCTAAATCCTTTGTTTTAGGGGTTTTGTCTAAAATGTATTAGCACTTCTTTGAATTGAAATCTTTGGACGTGGCTCGAAAACTTTCAAATATTTGTGTACAAAATCTTTCTGGCTTCTTTGAGAAGTTCCATGTGACCAAAAGATTTGTATTTCTTCTCAGTTCCTGCTCTTCCCACTGACTGTTGAAGTGTCACACAGGTCATAGACTCACAGAATGTTAGAGGTTGGCGGTACCTTGAAAGGCAGTTCCCTGTCCTTCTTGAACTGAGTGTCCCAGATCTAGACACAATATTTCAGATGCTGCCTCACCAGGGTAGAGTAGAGGGGCAGTAGAACATCTCCTGACCTATTAACCACCCTTCTAATACATTCCAGGGTGCCATTGGCCTTCTTAGCCACAAGGGCACATTGTTACGTCAGGGTCATCCTGTTGTCCACCAGGACTCTCAGGAGCTGCTCTCCAACAGATCAGTCCTCAACCTATACTGGTCCATGGGGTTATTCTTTCCCAGGTGTTGTATTTCATTAAATTTCTCCCCATCCAACACTCCAGCCCATCCAGATCTTGCTGAATGACAGCACAAGCCTCCAGTGTGTCAGCCATTCCACCCAGTTTTGTGTCACCAGAAAGCTTGCTGACAGTGCACTCTATTCCCTCATCCAGGTTTAGGAATATATGGAATAATACTGGTCCAGTACTGACCCCTGAGGGACCTCCAGTAGATATAGGCCTTCAACTACACTCTGTCCCATTGACCAAAACTCTCTGATTAGTTTCTTTCAACCAGTCCACATCCACCTCAGTACCTGATTGCCCAGACCATAATCCCTCAGTTTAGCTGCAAGGATGCTGCAGGAGATGGTGTCAAATGCTTCCCTGAGATCAAGATAAACCACATTCACTGCTCTACCATCATCTATCCACTGAGTTATGTGCTCATAAAAGGCTATCAATTTGTTTAAACATGACTTCCTTTTGGTAAAACCATCCTGCCTGTTCCCAATGACCTCCTTATCCTTGATATGCCTAGAGACAGCACCGAGGGTAAGTCAACAGCCTAAATGATAACTTGCCAGATTCCTATAAGATATAGGCCCAAAGATTAATTATATCATTGGAAATGCATGAGTAGCTTCTGCAATGAATAATGTAGTTCACAAGATGGTGAGCACAGAGCATATTGTACTAGGGTGGATTTATGGTGTGAATGGGCAATAAGGGGTTATGGCCTCCTGATTCGTATCAGCCAGCATAATGCACTAAGGGTGTCACAGGCAAAAAAGCCTCAAATCATGGAATTTTCACTCTATTATTTATTGCCAATTAACATAGATTACTGATTAGAGTACTGAGAAAAACAAAGCAGCAACTATTACAGTATATGGCTTTCTTCCCCCTCCCCAGTGTTCAGCCTAGGTCAGACACCTCTCCTAGATCTACCTTATCACAGATTCTCTCTTATCCCACACAAGTTACACTGGATCTGACCCAACCTATTTCCTGAGGCAGTTCGTTTCTATCTGCCATGTTGGGAATATTGCTTCCTTGGTCTTCTGCATGTTTTTTGCTGATATCCCTCTTGGTCTTTTACTTGGGTCACTCTGGGCTGTGGTCTCTTAGGCTTATGCCTGTCCCAGTGTGGGCCCCTCAGAAGCATCCCTCTCAGTGGCAGGGAGTTCCTCCAGCTAAGAGAGTTCTCTCTCCAGCAACTCCCTCCACAGAATCTCCAGCCCTACCTCTGTCTCCAAGAGCATCACTTGTCCCTGAAGGCTACTACTTGCTTTCTTAAACACATGTGAGCCAAAGTACCATGTGGTCTGAAGTTTTGGCAGGTAATGAGGTGTTTTCATGTGTTTCAGAGATTGGCACTTGACTCTCCATGGCCTCCTTCCACACTGATCATTCCCTGATACCAGATCCCTGCCATTAACGCCAAACGCCTGAGGTCTCTCTGCAGGCTCTCTTCTTTCCTCCAGAGAGACCTCTATGTTGCTCGTGTAATTTCTTTCAGAGTTTTAGCATTTTAAAAGGAAAAGCTTCAGCAATCTGAAGACTGCTCTTGCTGTACAGAAAAGAGAGAAGCGTTATTCACAATACACAGCTGTGTGTGCTCCGTATAAGCTCTGGAACTTTGCTTCAACTGAGCATCTCTTGTCAAATATTCAATTTGTCCTTTCTACAATAGTTGAAGTCAATAACAGAAACAACACAGTGCATAGATATGTGTATATATATATATATGTCTGTGTGTATGTGTGTATATATGTATATATAAAATAGATACATAAAGAGTAAGGATATTACTTCTGACAAGAGCCGGGCTACCTGGGGCCAAACGGCGGCGGCCTGAGCTTCCCGGACGTGCCACAGGGGGGCACCACCGGACTGGCAACGCGCGGCGTCAGCCGAGCCGAGCCGCGCAAACCAAGCTGTGCGAAGCCGAGTCAAGCCGGGCCAAGCGGAGACGAGGCGGCATGGGCCGAGCCAAGGCGAGCCGCGCCACCGCCGCGGCCCGTTGTGCTCACCTATACTTCCCGCAGCCGGCCTCGCCTGTTCCTTAGCGCAGGTCTGGACCCGTCAGCGTCCGCGGGTACAGCCCTGCCGTTTGAGATGTCTCATCTGTAACGGCTGCACCCTAACCTGCGTCTCGGCGGTGCATGGGCTGCGTAAACAGAGCAAACGCATCTCTCTGAGACCTTGCAAAACTTGGGGCCCCTCCGGGCTCGTCCCAGACCACCTTGCCTCCTTGGCTGGGGCTGGCGGCAGGTGAGGGAGCGCAGAGGAGGTCCTTGTAATGCGCACTGACGGCTTGGGAGCGGGCGGCAAAGGGCTTTGGGGAAGCTGGGGGGAGCGTACAAGGCGGACAAACAGCTCGTCCCCGCTCTGCTGCCCCAAAGCGGTGTGAACACACCGGGCACTTGCGGGCTGCAAAGCACACCTTTCTTAGGCGACCAAGGCAAGCAGAGGTGGTTTGGTTTTGTTTTTTTTTTCCTTTAAAATATCTTAAAATGGTCCTGCCTGGAGGCCACAGTTCTGTGCATGTGCACATGAAGGTAACTGCATCAGGTGGACTTCAGTGGGACAGTTCCTCTAGGTCTGTGTGGGCATTTGAAGGATGGGGGTCTTGCATGCTCCCCTCCCGTTATTACAGGTGGAGCTGAGGCGGAAGTGGACCCTTTTTAAAGAAGGGATTTTATAGTGGAGTGAATGGGCACTGGAGAGCAAGCACACCTCTGAGGAACAAATATGACGAGGACCTCGTGCCAACCATAATAATCGGTGTGACTAATAGGGAACATTGAGAACTGTTCCATTATATCATGAGACATTACATCGTGCTTGAAAAAACAGTCTTTGATGACATGCAAAGGACTGACAAGTGCATTTCAGGGAATCCTCCTTCATTTCTTCAAGGGTTTGACCCGCGTTGATCACACTTAGCTTTCTTGGGTTGAACTTGCTGGCGTGGGGTTTACATATTCATCAGTTAGATTTGTGGGAAAAGAAGGTGTGTGACCTTATTTTAAAAGTTACTCATTTATAGCTCCTTGGAGGAATTAGAACCTTGGGACTTTACGATAGTTTCACCATGTATTTCTGGGCCTTGCCCAACGTGCTATGGGCTTGCAAAATGCCAGATATTAGCACAACTCTGCCTGCGTCCAGTCTCACAGAGTGTTCAGAGTAGCATTTCTGCGTAAGGTACTGTGATGTCGACTCTCATAGTGTTTGTAAGTTTAATATCACAAGTGTCAGTCAGGAAGGAGATTGTTGCCTTCATTACAACTAACACAGTAGAGCGAAACAAAGGACGTCTTAGAAATTAATATGCTCTGGGGAAATTCAATAAAACCTCGTTAGAAGAAAACAAGATCTTGTATATAAATACATAAAAGCTTGCTGTGTATTGTGCAAAAGTTGCTTACTGCTGAAGGAGTAGTGCATTGTAAATCAATGGTGGGTCCCATAGCACATTATGGCATACTTTATTGGGGTTTTACCTTAAGGTAAAGGTCTTTTATTAAGAGCATATAAGAGCACGCTCTGCTCAATACCTTGTTTTTCACAGTGCTCTATACATAATGTTGCTTTTTTTTTTTTTTCATTTGCTTCATTAAACATTCCTGCAATTAATGTATTTAATGGGGATCCAGCAGTAACAAATATAAAATTTATTGTGGGTTTAAAATAACCCACTTCGGTTACTAGAGTTTCCATTAGCAAACGGCGATGACCAAATTCCTCAGAATGTTTCTGCACTCACCCCAGAAATCTCCTGCTAAAACAGGTGATGTTTTCCAACTTTCCTTTTCGGTAATGGGAAAGAAATGCCATATAAATAATCCTTGTGAAGGATTCTGTATAAACTTTCGAGGGAGAGAGAACACCAAAAAGTGTCTTTAAAATAATCCCAACAGCCTTCCTCCCCTGTTTCAAGCTTGATAAGAAGACATCTGTATTAGCACTGGAGCTTGCTGGGTGAGTTATTAGGTGCTGAAAGACACCGTCTAGGAAGTCTGACCCATCAGAATTTGAATGTAAAAGGCAAGTGACAACTGAATACATGAAAAGCCTTAGAGGCCGGTCCCAAAGCCCTCTTTCCCTGCCTGAAAAGCCCGTTTATCTTCGGATGAATAAGAGTTACAGAATTGGAACCTGAGGAAAAAATTGGTGGTATCCGTGGCCAAGGGAATGTCTCCCTCCTACTCATTTGATTAGAACCATGTGCAAGTTTGGCTAATGAGACTGCAGGGCTTTCCCCTCGTCTCCGTGGATTATTGTGGCATTTTATGTGAATGCCGATTCCGTTTCCCATTCCTGTTGTTCGCAAACTTTTTGGTCTGGGCAAACAGGAAAAAAGAGAGATGTCAGAACCAGAGAATCTTTTTTACAGCACATAAAATCCTTCCCGTCTAATCCAAGAGGAAATCATAATGTGAAGAACATCGGTGTTTTAATGGCCTCCTAATGAGGATGAGCTTGGCCAGAGCTTTGAAGAAGACAGATGGAAAGCCAAACAGCTCATTTCTCCTTGAGGGCAAGGATTGCCAATTTCTAGAGAGGACAGCATGGATATGCCTTCAGCAGGTAAAGCTTCACCTGCCCAAAGTCTCCTGGCAGGGCCCTGATGTACAGGCTGTTGGGAAGAGCAGGAAGCAGTGGGTAGGAAAGTGGCAGGGGGGTGCATTCAGGTTTTCTGGTTTCTCTGTCACTCTATTCCTCTCTGCATGCTGCTGGGAAAAATGAAGAGAATTATATTTACCTAAATCTCTGGGTAATTAAGGCACTAAATTAAAGCTGGAGGAGCACTTGAAACTGTGATGAAAGAGCCCATACATGGACAGCGCACTTGTAACCTTGTACGTCTGGGTTCTCCCCAGGGTACGGGGATACACAGCAAACACTGTACAGCCACAGCCAGGTGATCACATCTAATTTAAAAGCCCTCATTACTCCCTTCTGACAGGCTTGGATGTTTGCCTGCCTCGTTCCAAGGCCAGCGTCGACCCATTTAAAATTAATATTTTTCATTCCACTCTCTGCTGCAAGTGTTTAAAAGCTGTCCTTGGCTTCCCCTCCCAGCTGCTGGCTCCGATTAGCCCAGCAGTGGCTGATGGAGCTCTGCTCTGCAGCACCAATGAGCTCCTACAGCTCTCATACCATGTTAGAAGCAGAGCTTTCCTGGAAAAAGGACTGCTTTGCTTTTGATGTCTTCCATGGCTTTGGTAAGCCGAGAAGGCTTACTTTCTGACTGGGAAAAGTGGACCTTTCTCATCCCATCTCAAAAAGGAGCTATGAGTGCCAGGGTCTCATTAGGTGATGTGCTTCCTTCTGTGGCACTGTTCCTCAGGGCTCAGACTCCTGCCTGCCCTGCTCTTAGCTGGGGCTTGTAAAGAAGGAGACGGTTTTGTGAGAGGAGAAAGAACTTTTGTGAAAGCAAACGAGTTTACACAGTTCTCCTTGGGGTGGCATGCAGCATAATATGACAGAGGAGACAGATCTCAGGAAGATACACCTAAAGTCCATCCTAAGCAATTAAAATGCAAGTTCTCATCTGGAAAGCAAAAGAGGGGGGAAAAAAAAGAGAGAGAGAATTGTTCTAATCAGCAGCTTGGGCTTCCCTCTATCCAGGGAGTGAGATTTGCTGACTCTTGCAGGGCAGAGAGGAGGTCGTGGTTTTAAACTGCCTTTGTGGCCTTTGGAAGGGAAGAGCTCTGCATGAAGCCCTTTTGGGGAGTCAGAGACAGATGTGCCATCAGGTGGGTAAACCTCACAGGGACAACAGGGCAGCACCACTGCCACAAATGGCACAGACTATGGACTCTGCCTCACTTGAGTTTCTGTATGGTGACCTGGGCACATCGTGGAGGTAGTTTCACCATGCACCAACTCACAACACCTTGGCCATCTCCACTGCCTTCCCTGTGCTCTGCTTACTCCCTGTCCACTCTCACCTGTGGCACACCAGTTTACTTTACTGGCAACATAATAAACCTTTTTGTTTAGTCAGTCAAACTGGCTTCAAGTACAATCAGATGAATGGGGAGACCATGGTTTTACTCAGCTCTTACAATGTGGTGGCAGGAGTCACCTGTAGTGCCAGAGCCAAGCAGGTCAGTATGGTCAGACCTCATTTCCCAGCGTGGGCTAGAGTGATACCACATTGTATTGCTCTGGCTGTCTCAGCAGGCTTTCGACTTCATCCCAGGGTACTAGCCCAAAGAGGCAGCAGGAACATCTTCACGGCAAGCTCATAAGTCCTTCAGCTATTTAGGTGATGATTTTAGGATTGTGGGAATTAGGTGCAAAGGGGTTGTTAGTCAAAGGGGTTGTCAGTCAGGGTAGGCTGCACCCAGCCTAGCTGAATAATTTAACAATTGCCTCTAAAGGCAAACTGCCATTGCAGCAGGACTCAAGAAAACCTACCAGTTCCTCACCCTCTCTGTTCAGCTCATGAAAAACACCTGGCTTTAACTTCAGTTCTGACAGTTTAACTTCTAGATCAAAGTGCAGGGAATAGCTGCAGCAAAGTGCCAACAACAGAAAACCCCAAGCAAAACAACAGCCAGTGTTGTGATACAAAACACAATCATGTGTAACTGGAGTCCGTGGTTGTGTCCCGCTGCGGACGGTTCCTTTTTCCCATCCACAGCTATGGGTTGTCTTTGAAGCACAGCTTCTTGAGGCAAAGAAAAACTTTTACTAAGCTGGAATTGGCTCAGACATTCTATAGCAGAGAACGAAAATGATTAGCGAAACAAAAGAGAAAGTGTGAGGAGGATATAGAGTCCTTGAGTACAAACCCTCCTGTCTTCCTATGTGATCCATTATAATCCAGAGGGCCCCAGATTTAAACTAATCTGTTTCTGCCTTTATTTATTTTTTCTTGACTCTATTTCCTACATGAACTGGCCAGTTATGTCAAGTATTTTTCTTTCTTTTAACTTGACTTGCTGTCAGCTGAATGCAATGTCCTGTGAAAACACCTGCTGACCTGCTGTATACACAGAGGCATACACATGCACACATCGATGCCCTCTGCATCTATGTATCTACTTNCAAGCCCTGTGAAAATACACCTTCAGGCTCCCCTCTCTTTTGGGAAAGGCAGCTGCCCCGTCGCTCCTTGTTCAGGCTGCTTCAGCTTGCTCTGCAGGCAAGTCCTGGGGGGAATGGGCTGATCTGGTTCACTAATGATCAGGCTCTCATGGTATTTGCTTACCTAACACAATCAGAACACGCGTCTTAAATATTTTATCAGCTCTGCAGGGTCATTCTCATACCATGGCATTGTGTTGCACTGGAGAATAGGGCAGGCTGGAGGAAAAATGGTCCTCGAGTGCTGCAGAAAAAGAGTTTTAAGAAAATAGCAAGCACTAATTCCCTGCTTAAAGCTGCTAAAACAAAAGTCCCTGTCGCAGCAGGGCAGATGGGAGGCAGAAAGAAGTTAGGGCAGTTGCAATAACAAAGCAGACCAAAGAATTGAGGAAATGGGCCCAAATCCTTAGTTACTAGCTCTGATCTGAAGGGTGGTGGTGAGACTGGTTTAAATTTAATCCCTCCTTTCCCATTCATATTTGATTAATTTTTTTATTATTTTTTTTTACTCCCTTGAAACTGTTTTGCAGGAAGTTGTGAGTTTAATCCTGTGCTTAGTCCTTGTTGGCCAAATTTGTGACTGTGATTAAAATCCTTCTGTAAGGAAAGTGGGTAAAAGAGGGTAATTTTGGGGATAGTCCCAGAGCTGGAGTCTCCCACAGTGGGGTCTCAGAAGCCAGTAGTTGCTGGCTGCTTTCAGCCAGGCAGTGCTGGCTCCAGGATGGGTAGGGAGAGCTGAAGGGTCTTTGCTACAGCTATGGGTAGCAAGGGTTGCTGTTGGAGGGAGCAAAAACAACCCCAACCTTTCTGAGGCTGTCTCCAAGTACTGCATGCAAGATTACCCAGGAAGGTGTCACTCATTTGGGCTCGTTTATCCCAAGAGTCAGTGTGATATCAGATTGCTTCGCTTCTTTGCATGTTCAGTATTCCCTCTAGCTCAGTACTTTTTGAAAAATCACCTCAAAACTAAAAAAAAAGAGAAAGCACTCACATCTCCCTGGTTCTCCCTCTCCCTAAAGAGAGGTTTCTTTAACACAAGATCACTTCCAGTTTCTCAGCTTTTACCTTTATGTCTGAACTCCTTTGTGTTTTACCTCCTCCTATAGACCCACGATCCCTTTTTCAGGAGGTGTCTACTTTCTCCAGATGGTGGTACCTGATCTGTTATGCTCCCTACTTTCTGGGAGTGCTTGGGTCCCTGCTGCCCTCTGTGCTATTTTACCATCCCTGCCATCCCGTGCTACCCCGGCCTTAGTTCTGAGTACCTTACAGTAAGTAGCTCAGGCTGCATCTGGGGTTAGGGAGTAAGCTGGGGCCAGGTTGAAAGGCAAAGCTGGTCGAAGCAAGGCACAAGGGGCTGGTGTGGCAGGGGACAAGCATGGCTGTGATTGATATAAGGTTGGGCAACCATCCTGCTGATGGAGAGTGTGGTCAGCTCAGTCTAGTTCTGGCTGCATCTGTGCAAAAGAGAGGGGAAGGAGTGTGCGATCGCACCGACTTGTTTTCCTCTACTATTAACTCTGTTACATGCAGAGCAGCCCAGAGAGAGAGAGAGAGAGAGAGAGAGAGAGAGAGAGAGAGAGAGCGAGCAATAGTAAGAGTGGACTGCTTGGAAGAGGAACAAATATTTTGATCAGGTTTGGGAAAGCATGAATCAGCTGTAAAGGGTAGTGTTACCTCAGCCTGGATACATCTTGCTTAGCTCATACTGTCAGGTGTAAATATAATGGTGTGGACAATGAAAATAGTCCTGTGAGAGGCCTTCATGACAGGCATCTATTTTTAAAGATAGATGATCCTCTTTCAGTATTTGGTCTTAGAGCAAGAGCTCTGCTGCAGAAGTAAACTGTGGCATGACAGTCCTGTTTAAAGGTGATGCAGCAGCAGATGTCCTCAGAAATAGTTCCAGCTAATGCCATGCCTTGATATTTGGGTAAAACATCTACTGTACCTGTTTAAAGAAGGTGCCCATTGCCCCATTTTCCAACTTCGGCAAAGGGAGAATGAGAACAGGGGTATGGCTCTGCCTTTTTCCTACCCATTTTAGGAGGGTGAATGTGCTTGGCTAGATTTAGCCTTTCGAAAATGAGGGGCAGAGCTGCAGAAGCTGTGCCTGTGCCAGTGCCTCCAGGGGAGCAGCACGAGCATGCTGCATGGGAAGTGATCTCCTGCAATGAGACACTGGGACCCAGTGCTTGCGGGTGGGCTGCTCCTTGTAGCCATGTCTTGGACCCCACCAGGTCAGGCCATTGCTCCAGGACTGCTGACAAGGTCATCAAGTTGTATTAATCTAAAGCTGCCTTTCCCACTGGTGGGGGTGGGTCCGGGTCCATTCTAACTAACTTTAGATTAGAGTTTACACATTATTGCGCCAAGGTCTGCATTGGACCAATTTATAGTGAGAAATGAGGTTGGCAAGATAACAGGGGCATCACAATTAGAGCTAATTAGCTCAGCAGGAAATCCATTTCCAGGCAGCTTTTGGCAAGAGGAAAGGTTGGCGGACTAACAAGCGTAGAGTGTATTTTGATATAAGCACACTCCAGCTGCAAGGAAAGGCAAAATAACAGCTTGTCTCATCCTTATGTGGAGGCCTCATCTCAGGCTCCACTACGTAAGTCTTTTAGATTGAGGCTTTGCAGCCTCCCTGCTTGGAAGAGCTTCAGGGAACTTGTTCTTGCAAAGTCACTTCAGCTGCTAGAGGGCAACTGTGGGCTCTGAGGGCCCCACAACCGCTTGCTCCTGCCGCCAGGCAAGAGGATGCCCAGGACCAGTTTCCTCTGGCAGCAGGGGAGATGTGGGCTTGCAGCTCAGAATACAAATCACTGAACAGTAGCTGGGTTTACTTGAGGGCATTATCCACACCACAAAATGTCCAGGTTATAGACAGAGCCAAACTACTGGAACTATTTGTATTTGAGTGCTTTATTATATTGGAATTGCAGTGATATTATTAACATTTGTACAAATGCACAAAATTCCTGTCTCTTCTAGCTAGAAAGAGATGTAAAAATCTGACCTAGTTGAACAGTCTCAATGAACTTATTGTCCATTTGTAACAATAATGGGTTCACAATGCAACAAAAAGCTTAACATAAAATTAAACATATTAAATGCTGCGGCAAGTATTTACACTTATGTACCAAACCCCCTCCCCCAAAAAAAAAAAAAAAAAAAAAAGAAAACAAAACAAAAATAAC
>VWZI01000957.1:183189-300238 GCA_013396835.1 Psilopogon haemacephalus | reverse complement strand
AACTTCGATAGTTTAGGCTTACTCCAAGCAGTGCTAAAAGTTCCTTAAAACCAGGACAAGGGCAATAGTCCAAAGATGCAACATTCACCGATGAGTTCTACCCAGTGTTTGAATGGAGCTGTTACAGAGATGGGTACAGAGCTCATGGCCACGGGCTGGGAAACGCTTGGGTCCCAGTGCTGAAGTCCTTGGCAAAATTCTCAGTGGCAATTATTCTTATGAAGAAGAGCAAATACACATTGCATGCAAAATAGTTTCTCTTGTGGAAGCATGGTAAAGGTTGTCTTCGACAGGGATCTTTCTGCAACTTCAGCTCTGAGGGGTGGGGAAATATTTTTTCTCTGGAATTTCCTAAATCCCAGCAAGGAAAATATTTCCCTTGAAATGCCCTATCAGCCTTCCCCACCCCGCCACTTCCGGACACTGATGCAGTTTCTGCAGAGCCAGAAGGAGCTTTCAGTCTTCATTGAGAAGGCTGTTGCACAGATTTTCATTCAAGAAAGAGATTCAGTTCTAAGAGTCTCAAGGCATTAGATTGCATGCTCTGACCATGAACTTGGGGAACAGGCTCACCAGGTGAAACTCAACATTACTGACATTTAAGTTGCATACATGTGACAATGGAGATCCTGAATCCCAGGTATTACATATTGGTCTAAATATAAAAAGTTACAATTATTGTTTCCAGTCCAAGGAGAGCCTGGGAAAGATTTTTGACTTAAAGCATCAATCTCATTACGTGAGTGTGTGCAAACACTGACATTTTTTGGCCTCATGCAGCTTAATATTTGCTATAAAGTCATTCTGAAAGCTATGGAAACCAATAATGGTAAGCATTATAGCTCTTAAGTCTAAAGCCACTGATAAAACTGAGAAAGAAAAGCAACAACAAAAAAAGAGGTTACAGCTGTAAACAGTCTCTTTTGTCTTTGCAGTAAGATGATGAAAAAAATCAAACCTTTTTTCCCTTTCTGTTCAAACCACTTGAGATTTTATTGCTTTTTTTGTCCTTAGAAGTTTTTAGTCTCTTTTCTTCTTCTTCTTCTTTTTTTTTTTTTTTTTCCCTCAAAGGTGCTGTCCCTAGTCAAGTTATAAGGCAACAACATATTTAATTGATTCAGAAACTCTAATACATAGTATGGCCACTGTTATCACTGCAGCTTCACAGCTACCGTGAGTTGGACAACAGTCAAAGTGCACAACAATGCACAACAGAGCCAGTCTCCTGACCTTACCATATACAGGACACTTTGGTTCTTGGGATGAGAGATTACAAACGTAGCTTACACACTGCCTCACACACTTTGCATAATACAACATTTATATGCTGTCGTGACGAGGGTGTCAAGTCTAAGTCACACTGCGGACTGGCTGTTTTCAGCCTCTCTGTTCAGGCAGGTGTGAGAGACAAGTTGTAGATATGCCACCAGTGAAAGCATATAAATGTATTTGGTGCAAACGTTTTACAAGAGTATTCATAAATGATTCAACAAGGGAGAGCAAGAAAGAGAGCGAGAGCTAAAGTGCAATTTAAAAAAAAATAATATAAATAATTGAAATGTAGAAATAAGATACTAATTAGTTGTAACTGGTTTTCTTTTATAGGCACAGTTTAGTTTTTATGTCTACAGATCAATCTTTTTCTCTTCTTCCCTCTCTCCAGTAATTTTCTCTGATGTATAATGGAGTTTCAACGGTCTAAATCTAAGGAACACTGCTTAGTAAGAGGACAGAAGAGGCAATGATAAGGCAGTATAGTGCAACTCACTATGTGATATTAGAAAAGAAACAAGATGGGGTTAGATCCTCCATGGTGATGTACAAAATCAGCCTTAAAAAAAAAAAGGGAAAAAAAAAAAGAGGCTTTCCAGTTATGTGTTGACTCATGCTTTCTAAAACGAGAAAGCACATTTTCCAATACAAAGGAAACAACTCAAGGTTCATCATTTGCTTTGCTGTTATGATTTTTAAAAAGAAAAAAAAAAAAAAAAAAAAAAGCAGATGCTGCTTTAAGGAAAACATTTAATTCTAGGAACTCCTGTACACAACTGACCTCAGCAAGTTCCTCCATCTTAGATGGGTGACCTCTGCTTGAGACCCTGAAGGATTAAGATGCAACACACACCTAGAGTAGTTTATTGCAAAACTAACACTGTAACTTAAAAAAAACAAAACACCAACCAACAGATTCTGTACAAGAACACTGTTCAAATGGAATGTGTTAAAATAACATTTATTAATAAATACTTTTATAAAATTCTATGTGAATACTAAATTAATAGATTCCTGTTTAAAATTGCTTTGGTCCTCATGAAATTTTCATAAATTCACTCTATATGCTTCTTTTTTTTTTTTTTTTTTTTTTTTTTTTTTTAAAAAAAAGGGTATTAGCTGCTAAAAAGCACATTTTGCCTAAACTAAAAGGCTAGGTTTTTTTCAACACTAAATATTGTTGCTTAAAAAAATATGAATCCTCAAAAGTCGGGCGTTTAACAACAGTTACAGCTGGCTTGTTAGTTAACACTAATCCACGCGCACTGAGGCACTGAACCATTGACTTTCCACTATTCAGAAGATGGGCAGCAGACATTAAGCTTCATGGCAGGAATTAACTCTGCAGCTTCATGAAATCCTCCATAAATCATAATCATCATCCCCATCGTCCTTATAAAACACACCATGATAGCACACAAACTACTTGTCTCCCACAGGCAGCGTTACGAATATGGCTTGCATCAACTGACCCGGGGAAGGGAGGGGGCAGGGGTGAAGGAACTGGATCACAGCATCATTTCTTTCTGATCAAAGTATTGCAGTTGTCCGTGGCTGAGATTTCCAACGTGCTTCCAAGCTCATGTGACACAAGATGCTGTCCGCACAAATACCTCCTCCTGGCACCAGCTAAGGCTTGCCGCCCTACTGGTGCCCAGGAGACTGGGCAAGGGAAGCAACTGAATCGTCCGCTGGTGGTGGGGCAGGGCAGAGAGCTCAGCAGGCCCAGTCACCGGCTGGGTTGGTGGGGCAGAAGCAGAGCAGAGGAGTGTCCAGCGGTAGCTTGTAGTAAAGTGGGATTTCTCTTTGACAGAAAGAGCCCGGGAAAGGCATTTAGAGTGACGTGCTTGGGAAGAGGCTGCTGCCACCAATCACATGGCATGGGGACATGCCAAAGACAGAGGAGAAGGAATTTCTCCTGCAGCCCTTGCTCAGGCAGCCTTCGGTGCCAGGCTGGACCAGCAGTTTGAGGAAAGGCTGCGGGATCACTCCCTTGGAAAGTAAGAGCATTTTAATGTGGAAGCAAATCTGATGAATAATATAAGGTGCCTGGTACAGTTGGTCCTTTTACCGATGATAAAGCTGCTATAAATATGCTGCATGTTGGTTCGGCCTGTGAACCTGCGACAGAGTTACAAGAAGCAATAGCAAATAGCTTTTCATCCTTTACTTATTTCCACATCACTAGCAAGGATTATACCTAAAGGCCAATAGTATAGAGAGGAGACACTTCATTGTAATTACACATTTAGGCCAACGTGCAGTTGGCTTGCCTAGTTAGCATTAAAAAAAGAAATAATTGAGCTATATATAATACACATCAGTCAAACTGTCAAGTTGCTGAATTTAACAAAACTTAGGCAAGGTTTTTTGCTTTTTTTTTTTTCCTTTCTTTTTTTTCCCCCCTTTTTTTTTTCTTTCTCATGTAGACGCTTTCAGTTTAACAGCTAAATATTTTAATTGAGGAGACTGAATGAAATGAAGCTAAACCGTAATTCTAGTGCAGTGTAGCTCAACTGGGTATTCTAATATTACCAACAACTTTGATTTTTAGTTTTTAATGTATTCAAGTGCTACTCGTACAGAGGGAAAGTTTTTTAAATTAACCCTGCAATGGCATTTTCTTTTTCATGGTGAATGATGAAATTCAGACACAGGAAATGCTTCTTTGGGGGTTGTTTTTTTTCATGGTGGATACTCAGCTGGAACATTTTGCTTGACTGCATATTTGAAAGAAGTTCCCTTGGGTGCTGTGATGAAGTAAAACCATTTAGCTATTACAACCGGAGGTTAAAAAAATGATAGATTCAGTATTTAAACACTTTAAAATTATATGTCTGTCTAAAATATAATAGAAAATCCTTTACATTTGTATTTTTCATAGTTTTTTTTTCTTTTTGCTTCTCAGACCATAGAATCAAGTCAAGATTTACACTGTACATGAAAAATCTTCTTTTGAATGTGTTTGCATAAGTGGAAAGCAAGCTGTTAAAAAAAAAAAAAAAGCTGATTAGTTACCAAGGTAAGAACTAATTTGGACATGAATGACTCTCAGAATTTTGCTTTCCCTTCCAGGCGAACTCTGCTCTGTGCAGTACCTCACGCTTCAGCTGTTTCACTCTCCTTGCCGCACAGAGGAGTGACCCTCATGGTTCCTCTAAAGACCAAAGACAAAGTATTTGAGGAGAACTTTGCTTCAGAACAAAGCATGTTCAAAGCTCGGGGATTTGCTGCGGAGAACGTGAATTAGCTTTTGTTATTAAAGATACAGCTCAAAACGGTTCAACATTTACCACCAGCTCAGAGCCTGCTCCCCAGGTAAGCTGCAGGAGGTTTTGCTGCAGACAGATGTGAGTGCAAAATGGGGTCCCGGTAAGCAGCAAGAGAGTGTAATGAACTGGCACCGTTTGATTTTCTTATCAATCAGTGGTACCACCTTGGGTTGCAAATCAGCCATGGGGCAGGCCTAGAATTCAAACAAAAAACCTTAATTGTGGCATAAGGCTCTTTTGCAGATCCTCTTCCGAGGTCCAAATGCTGTAGCGAGTGCAGTGCAATTTGCCATTTTTGCAGTGCTTTCTAGCGGCTGCTTTCTGAAACCTGCCACATCCTAATGAGACAATTCCTTATCTGTGGGAAGCGGGCATTAAGTGCCATTAGAGCCGGTGAAGCTACACTGCTTTCTACCAGCTTGGGATCAGTCGTGGACCCTTAAAGGAACGGCTGCAAGAGAACAGATCTTTCCATGGGAATTAATAATGGCATTTTTCCAACTGGTCAGAACCGTTACACTGATTTATTTCTCGCTTACAGCCCGTGAAACCTGAGACTGTTAGCTTGCATTGCTAGAGCAGTGCAGCCGGGTTTGGGAGCAGAACTTTTCCGAATTATTACATGCTACATGGATTTTTCTATGCTAATGACTGGCAGTGCAAAGGAATTGCTGCGATTCTCAGGTGTTGCTCGCTATGCCTGTACCATGCCACCAAAGCTTACAGGACTGCTAGCATCAACACAGCTGCCTCTTGATCCTGCTTCACCTGGGGCTGTGTCGCTTTTGCCTTTTGCTGTTTATTAAAAACACTAAATCAGGAGTACTTCTGGTTTTTAAAAGCCAAACGCTCTTTGCAGCCCAGCTGTGGGTGAAGAGCTAGTGAAAGCAGCAGCCGTGCTGACAGTTTTTAGGTGGGCTGGAAGTTTTTTGCTTGTTCATCACCATTCTTTGAGAAAAGGAGAGGGAAGCAAGAAAGCCTTAGAAAGAGGGGAGGCAGGGAAAGAGCAAGGGGTGGGGGGGAAAAAAGCAAACTTGGGGATGAAAAGCATTTGGAAAGGGAAAAGGAAGGTGTAAGAATAACTGGAGGAGAAAAAGGGGGAGAGCTAGACAAAAGAGCATGTTATTTAGGCTTGGTTTTGTCCTGATAGCCACATCCTATACAACCACTTTGAAAGAGGCTCTGCATGCAAGACGGAGTCTGCTGATAGCACAATGCTAACTCATTTTTTATTATGCTGTCAGCAGATGCCCTCTCTCTATATTTATAGCCTAATTACTCCTAGTTACCTATGTATTACTCTGTTTAATACTTTTCATGCCTCGCATTGGTTAACAAGCTGCAGTTTAACACAACTCCATATTTCTGAGGCTTCAGGCTAGATTGGTGGGAAGGAAACATGACTATGTACAGAAACAGTTAGGTTTATAAACAAGTAACTGGTACCAAAAAAACTGGAGAAAGCACCAAAGCATTTCTCAAGCTGATAGCA
Organism: Psilopogon haemacephalus; assembly: GCA_013396835.1. NCBI lineage: Eukaryota > Metazoa > Chordata > Aves > Piciformes > Megalaimidae > Psilopogon > Psilopogon haemacephalus. The sequence goes on along the minus strand of VWZI01000957.1, from coordinate 294,202 downwards.
TATTAATTGCATAACTCCCTTTATGTAACTAAGTATAAAAGACATTTTAATAACTATAAAAATGAAAGCCAGAGTCTTTCAAGAACTAAGGAATCTTCCAGGCTTGAGTTACGGTTGCAAAAGTCCTTAGCACAGAAGATGCTTTGATATGCTACCACACTCCCCTAGCAGTTTCTGATCAACCACTTTTAAAGGATGGGGTTGATGTCTGTTCTGTGGCTGGCGAGCTGGGTGAGAGTGGAGCTTCCCACGACGTCGCTGACGGAGGAGGAGGTTGTGATGGTGTTGTGCTGGATGACTTGCTGCTGGGAGCAAGCTGGGACCGGGCTTGCAGGAGGGCTGCTCTCAGGACCTGAGAAGGAAATGAGGGCACAGAGACGGCACATTCATTTCTCCATCAGAGTAAGAAGCCCAGGCTGAGTGATACTCCTGAAAAATGGATGTACTACTACAGCAGCAATGTTAGCAACCTGAGGCCTGCCTATGTCCCAGGATTTCAAAATACACAGCTATCCAATGCTCTCTATTGCCTCTCCTTTTTCTGGTTCCTTTTTTTTTTTTTAAGACAGCTTCTCAGATATCAACCTGACTTCAGAAGTTGGGACTTTGAAAAAAGTCCAAGACCTTAATGATTATAAAAGCAACGTCTGACATCTTAAGGTCTGTAGAATCAGTCGGGATGCTAAAATGCTTTATTTGCTCCAGCATGAATCAAAAACAGAGTGCAGTGCACTGCAGCACAGAAAATCTAATTCAAGCAACAGTTGATAGGCATGTAATGCAATTATGTGTTTTTTCACTGAGTGCTGCTAAAGAGCCAGATGCATAGTGATGCAGAGGAGACAGACATGGGCTCTATTTTAAGAGCATGCTGCAATCTAGCAAATATTAACCCTGAGGCTCTTCTGAGCTGTTCTGCAGCCAATTTGACCCTAAATTACCACACTTATAAAATGCATCAACGGGGTGGAATCTATTCAGTGTCTCCAATACATGAGAATGAAAAAAAAGAAAAAAAAAAGGAAAAAAAAGAGTTAAGAAAGAGTTAACAAACCTTGGAAACCTGTGCCATGCCTGGTCTGCGCCACTGTCAGAGCACAGGACCATTTTCGCTGGAGGGGACTGTAATGTTTTCCTTTTTAACTTCCCTTTCAAGAGTTATTTTAAGGTGCTGGCAGCGTTGTGCCCAGGAGGACTCTTGCAGGGTTGGAGCTGTGAGTTCAAGCAGGATCCTCCACAGGGGAGCGAGTGTCCATCCGAGTGCATCTCCTTGCAGAAGGGAGGGGTGGGGAAGTCTAGCGCTGCTGTGTGGGACGCAAACCAGGGCTTTTTTTTTTGTTTGTTTTGTTTTGTTTTGAGCAGGGCTCAGAAAATAAGGGCAGGAGACTGGATGGCTCAGATGATGTTTGAGCAGACAGGTGCAAGTGACAATGTGAGCGACAAGGGGTTCTGGAGGGAGGAATTGGAAACTTTGCTTTCCTGTGAGGAGTGTGGAGACACTGCAAACATACCAGCTACTTACTTAGATATCCTTGCGACTCTTTCTGCATAGCTGTTATCGGACAGTCTTTATGTGTTAACAATAACTGTTTCAGCTGTGCTACCTCATTTTTCAGCATGGAAACTTCGTTCTGGAAAAGAAAGAGAGGGTTCGGTTTGCTCATAAAGCTTAAACCAGGTTCTTCTACAAAGTTTAAACCCAGGAACACAGAAATTGCTCTACAACTTTGGAAGAACTTCACAAAAATGGCACTCAGTGCTCGCTTGCTGGGTTTATGTCAGTATTTTTCCATGACATTATCTTATAACTTCTTCGGAAGGCAATTTGGCTTCCAGGTTTGGTGACGTAAACCGACAAAAGAACTAACTTCACAGCACCAGAGATATTTGAGGCAATACTTTAATCCACTCAGGAAATGCTGTGTCTCTCTGCATCAGGACAGGGCGAGCCAGACCCTGCTGTGCGCTGGGGCACGTTGGCAGGGCTGCAGTCACCTACACCATGTCACTTACAGTTCGCTACATGCAGTGCCTGAGTGCTACGCTCACCTCTGTGCTTTGGGGACCTATGTTTCGGGGCAGTGTCATTATGCACATGCTCCTTCTGCTCATGGCAGCACACAGGCACACCTCTGCCTGGGGCAGAAGTACTGTGCCCACTGTAAGAAGGGCAGCACTGTAAGAAAAGCTTTTATTATCTTACTTGGAGTACTTTCATCCATCTGTTTCACCTTCCTTACTGGTAGACCAATCTATTTATGCTCCTATCTCACTGGCTTTGAATAAGGGCTTGGTTATGTGCCCTGCTCTGAAGAAGTAGGTCTTTTACAGCCAAGTTAATGGCACTTCCAAAAAAAATCCCCACAAAACGCAGTGACAAGAAAAGAAAATAAATACAACTCCATCTAGCAAAGGTTTCTAAATCCCAAGACAGCTTTTTCCTGGCTTCTCCCGCTAAAATGTAATTATTTCTTTAATTGAAGCACACACATCTTGATTAATCGAGTTTGATTATGGCCGTGCTCCTGCTAGGAGCCGGCTGTGCGGGGGCAGCCCCGAAGGAGCCGAAGGCCTGCAGGCACCGCCAGCCCCTCCGAGCACAAAGAGCCTCTCTGTGTCCTCGGGGGTGCAGACAGTGGCTCGCACCTGAAGCTGCATGTTTGTCTGGGTGAGCTCTTCTGCTTTCTTTTCCAGTGACATCACCCAGACCTTCCTCTTCTGTCTGCAGCGCGTGGCGGCCGCTCGGTTCCTTTCCAGAAATTTCCGCCTCCTCTCATCCGGGTCTTCATCCACCACTCTCCGCCGGCGCCCTCCGGTTGGCTGTGGCGGCTGTATCGTCTGCGTGGGCTGCATCTGCTGTGCCGCTGCCGGCGAAACCTGGTGGGGTAGGAGGTTCGGCAGAGGTGATGAGGTGGGAACCTTAGAGTGGGAGGATGCTGAAACGGGAAGGGGAAGCTCACATACTCATCCTAGCCCGGGGTGAGGTCTGTAGCTCTAGCTGAGAGCCTTTACCAGCTGCCACTGAAATTTCCTGCTGGCAATTCCTTACTGTGGTCAAAGGGGAGATTTTTGTGAAACAATCCTCTGAATATTCGTAGGGAAAATATTTCCCCCCTTGCAGTTGGCTATTAAAAACATTCACGTAGGTGCTTTATCTGCCACCATCTATTTCAAACCTGAAATGTCAGGTTCCTCTCAGCAACAGAGGACAGTAGTGGACTTAGTTCTGTCTCTGACTCCCTCTTTTTCATTTTTTCAAATTGCCTCCAAAATTCGAGGACATTCCTATTTCACACACTCCCTCATTCTCTATCTTGGGTTTTACCACCTCTGGAGACAGAAACTGTAGTGCTCTTTGCACCTGAGTGGAGCTGGGAAGACCTTGGTGCTCCATATCTAGGGGCAGAAGACAGGATTTAGGCACTCAAACTCAAAACTTGCATTTTGGTGTCCCTGAAATACATAGAGAAGGGATATTCCTCTTACCAGCTGTTTTCATTCAATCCTTGTGGATCCTTTCTATTTAGCAGTCTGGCCTTGACATTACAGGCCCAAAACATTCAGCCCCCCATGCTATGAAACTACAGAAAAATTGGTATTTATGTGTTTCCAAGTGCAAGAGAGTAATGATCCTGCTTCTAACAGTCACTGGCCCATGCTCTTACAGAAAAGTACCATGGTGGAGGGAGCCCTGTGCAGTCTGTGCTCCAGATCCTGGGTAGATGCAATACTTGCCCCTATCTCTGTCAGGAACCAGCATGGGAAGATAGCCAACCTTTGGCCTGCTTTCCTGCCTCACTCTGGTACCCAGGCCACAGAGCCCTGGGCTGTGCTTGTTACTTAGGACCCCAACCCATGGGTCTCTTTGCCCAGCTGGAACTGCTGCTGCTTCTCACATTGCTGCCGCAGCTGTGGCACAGTCTGGAACAGTCTGGAAACCTGAATTGTTGACTCATAATTAACCCTCTTGTTCTGGCAAAGACCCAAACCTCCAAGGTGCTTCCTTTTGACTCCAGGGAGTGGACGTACTCAGCGTTTTGTCAGACTGAGCCCTGAATTTCAATTGTGGCAATTAACATGTGTTTGCCTAACACCTCTGTCTGTCTCAATTAAAACGATACTATCGTCTTGCAAGGTCGCTTTTCTGTCTAGAATCTCACCACAAACTGTGAAGAAGAGTTTGTTCCCTCGACTAGCCGACTTGTGTCAATTAAAGTGGCAATTTTGTCTGCAATTATTCTCTGCATCTGATAACGATTTTGCATAAAGCTGAATTTACTCCCAGCTGCAGGTTGCGCAGTCAGGGAATGGCTCTCATAGGAGCAGAACAATGTTTTTTAAATAATAACCCTATAAAAAATAAGCTACCCCACACCTTCTGACTTTTATAAATTGTTGGTGTTAACTCTGTGTTTGCTGGCAAAATCTCGAACCCTCTGTCCATTCCAGAGGTTGGAGTCCCAGGGCTACAGCATCTGCAGCTGCCAGCACCACAAAGCACCACTGGCCAGCATCACACAGCACCAGTGGCCAGCAACACACAGGAGCACTCCCAGCAACACACAGGACCATTAGCCAGCACCACACAGAACCACCAGCTGGCAATGCACAGGACCAGCAGTTGTGGTCCTTGTCCCTGCCAGCATCCTCCTGCTGCTGCCAGGATAACACTGCTGAGGAATGCCATCTGCTCCCCATCCACCACGGCTGGGCACTCTACCTCTTCAGCAATATAGGAGAGTGCAGAGGCCTCAGAGATCCCTTTTAATGTCATCAGAGGCCTTCCATTTTCTCACGCATAACACACCAGAGATCTGTCATTCATGTTTTTGGACACCAAAAACTTTCCTTATCCCATTTCTCTCCTTTTTCATTCAGCTTTTAAAAAATCTTGTTTCTTAACTTTGTCAATGGGATCTGCTACACAAGTGGAAAAAGATAACTGATACAGCTCTGTTTTCTTTCCTCTCATATGGTCATTTTCTCCTGAATAACTAGTGATTGATTTTCAGAGTGTACCAGTCAGTCCTTGTGCAGTTTGAGCCCATTTTTGAAACAAAAAAAAAATCTTCTATCTCTGCTTAGATGTTAATTATAAAGGTTGCCATTACAACACTAATAATGTCATATGGGATAATTAACTGAGGCTCACTAGATAGCTCTGAGCCCTGAAACTTGTTAGGCTATATCTTAGTAACTGTCCTGGCAACATTCTCTAGCAGGATTTTGTTGCCCTATCTAGGGACATAAGAAAGAAAACAAACACATGTTAAAATTAAGACTAATATTTTTTTTTTTTAGAGGATGCTAATCATGTATCCATAATGAAAACAAACAAAGGACACTAAGAGAATTAAAAAAACATACAAACCTCTGCCTAAACTAGCACTCTGGCAAGTCTCAAATGAAGAAGCCTTCCTAGGACCCACACAAGAATAATAGTATCATTTTCATAGTAGTTGAGGCAACATAGCTGTAACTTGATAAAATACCTCTCTTGCTCAGAAAGGTGCCTACCAGAAGGTGACTTCTACTTTTAAGCTTACTCTAGTATTTCTCTCTGCTCTTTGCAACTTACCACAAAACTAATACCCATTCACTCATTCTGTGAAAGCATAACTCATTGGCTTTCTGCATGTCAAAATGGCAGGCGAGAAGCATGAAATGAATTCTGACATTAGAGGAGGGTGTGGTGTGGAATAACAACAACCTCAGCATGGGTCCCGCAGTTTACAGCAGTGTGGACCACACTGTCATTTGGCAGGTGGTTTGGAATGGAGGAATCTGGCTCAGAAGCATAAGGAGGTTAATGATCAGTAAAACACACCATAAAATTAATGTCTGCTGGAACAATCTGACCCCTAAAGAGACCATTATCATGGGGACTATGGATGAGCTTAAAAAGTAATCACCATGTGGTTATTGCTCGGCAAATCCTTCTTTTCTCCCCACTAGTGCGTCTGTTCAGAAGTCACCATTGCCTTTGCACCATGTGGATAGACATGCAGCAAGAGCTCTGCAGCCCAGGGAAGTCACTGACCCTAGAATTCCTACTCCATCACCCTCTATTCCCATCCTCTTAGTGATATTTACACTTATGATATGGTCCAGGTGAAGACCTCCCTGATCCCTGATGGGGCCTGGAGCCTCCAGTGAGATGCTGTGCAAAGCTCATCTAACTGCACAAGCCCAGCTCCAGAGACTGTGTGGTGCTGGGACACAGGGTTAATCTGACACCTTTGTGGCTGCCACTCAGCCCACCTAATCTGCATTTCTTGTTGGCCTCTTGCAAGTCTTTTGGCATGCCTAGCTGACAGGGAATGCAAAGCACAAGAAGTCTAGGCTGACTCAACTGGAAGGAGTGTAAGAAAGACATGACCTGCCCAAGTGAGTCCAGAGGAGGGCCACTGGCTTATTGATCTTAAAATTGGGAGGTTTGTTTTCTCTGGTGGTTTTCTCCTCACCTGTTAGTAAAAGGTAGGAGGGTGTTTTACAGTAGTGCTCCATAGCATGCTATCTGACTCACTCACCTGCGTTAGCATTCTCCCCTGCCAGCCCCTCAGTGAGGTGCCAGTACTATTACCCTTGTTTTAAAAGCCCCAGAAAGGTTAAGTGACTTCCTTCATCTCAGCCACGGACAAGTCCTCAGTCTGCTGAGCACAACTTTATGCTTACTATCTCATGGATCTCCCAGACAGGCATCAGGTTTCTTTTGGCTTCTCTGTTACAAAAGAATGTCTTTTTACAGGAGTTTTTAAACAACTCCAAGGAAAATAACTCATTAACACATGGGAAAATAATTGCATTCATGAAGTTAAAACTGAACTAAACTTCGGAAAGCTCTGGACACCTTCTCACAGGGGAGTCTGCTGCTCTCTTATTTAGACTGTTTCTCTAAAGCTGACAATTCATTTTACATTAGCAAATGCTTTAGGGAAATCCCATGTGTTTGCAGCCTCTGCAATAATAAAGCTAGATGTTAGTAAATAGTTAATGTTGTGGGACACTGGGATGTCAGCCAAATTCTCTCATTTTCTTTAATGTTTTCTAAGAGCTTGTCTGAAAGGTATGTGCAGGCAACACAATACTTTACAGATGAACTTCTTACGGCTGGTACTCCTCTTTGTTCTCATTCTAGGCACTGCCTGCCTGTCCTCCCTAAATTTGCTCCCCAGACCTGACATACTACAGTTGCTGCCCCCAGAGGTTTCTCTTCTGTTGTGGTCCTGATGCAGCAGACTATCATCTTAAGACATGAATAGAATTCCTTTTCAAAATGATGCTGCTAAAGTCTGTGCCCTCTAGTTCATTAGTTCGAGAAACATTCAGTTCAGATACAGAATTATCCAAATTGCTGAGGCCAATATACCTGGTCAAAGACTTGAGACCTCCATCTCATTCAATGGAGACCCACACAGAGTTCTCATCATCTGAATCCAATTCCAAGTTGCCTTCCTGGTGTAAATCTCTATCCTTGGAATGGCTTAATCTTTTTCTCCTGCACTATTGCCTGCACTCTCAGCTAATCTTGGCTTCCTTTCATGCTTTGCAGATGAGGGCTGGATCCTTCTTCTCTAAACCAATATATCTTACTTTAGACTACCCCTATTATGTCCAGTCTTGAAAACAAACACACACACACACACCAGTGCCCTTTTACTTCACTAAAACTCTGTTGTGCACTTCTGCCAGTAGAACACACACAGCTCTTTAAATCTTGGCCCAAGAAGTTCATGTTCAAGGACATTAAGCAACATATATAATGTGCCAATCTTCATAATAAACATCATCACACAAGGATGTGTGCCAAGCTGCAGAGCTCAGAGACCTTAAAAACCTTGGAGCTCCTTATAAAGTAAAATATGACAGATGTCTAGCACACTAAGCAGCAAAGCAAGTTGTTGCATCACTCCATATTCTGAAACAAGCTTGCGCTTCCACACCACCAGCAGCAGACAACTAAGAGTAGCCTGAGGGGCTTGTATCTAACAAGACATGCATGGGGAAGAAAGAAGACAAGGATTGGGCTTTAACTCCACAGCAGAATTCAGCTATGCAGCATGGTATGAAGGTCTACCTGTGCTTGTCCGCCCGAGTGCAGCGGTGGGTGCGGCGAGGTCTGGTGATGTGCTGGGTGTGTGTGCAGGTGCGAGTGAGAGTGGTGGTGGGGGTGATTCTGCTGGTGATGAGGCTGAGGATGAGGATGGTGTGCCGGGTGCTGGTGCTGATGTGGGTACGAGTGGTGAGGTGGCAGTGTCTGGTGCTGATGAGGATGTGAGTGCATATGGTGGTGTGGCGTCTGGTCCTGTCGCGAGCTCATCATTTCCATCATGTGGCCCATGGTGTTCATATTCCCGTTGGACATGGCGGCAGGGTGGTGAGTCAGTGCTGCCTTCAGCCTCTGCAACACAACAAGGCAGAAAATTCAAGTCACACCAGGCCATCTGAGCAATCGGAATCAGATTTCTGCTGTTGGAGAACTACTGCCCTGGCCTGTGTTCTGAGATTTATTTAGCTTCTTTCTTGCTGTTCTCTTGATAGAAGGCATCTTATTTCAGCTTGAGAAAGAACATATTCCCGGGATTTAATCTAGTTTTCCACTATAAATATATAAAGATATAAACATCTGAACTGAAATTTAACAGCTACACATTTCCTATTGTGCTGCTGAGGGAAAATAACTGGCTCTTATACTTTTCTCTCTGGCCAGCTCAGTAGCACTGGCTTCATTGAACTTGCATTGTTGTGACTTTGAAAAAGGAAAAACTGGTTAAAATAAAGGGGAAGCAAAGTTTTCTTGGGTTTACTACAGGTATTATTTAAAAGACTAATTGATAAATACATTGCACTGAGGCGTCCTTCAGGCTCAAATATATCCCAGAGTGGATGTCACAGAATCACAGAACCACAGAACCACAGAATCAACCAGGTTGGAAAACACCTGGTCATCGAGTCCAACTTACCACCTAACCCTTCTCATTTACTAAACCATGGCACTAAATGCCTCATCCAGCTTCCTCTTAAACACCTTCAGGTATGGTGACTCTGCCACCTCCCTGGGCATCCCAATCCAATGGGCAACCACTCCTTCCATGTAGAACTTCTACCTGTGGACTCCTAAAATCACTGGCATCCTAGAAGAGCAGAGCCCAAATGTCAGCTAGAAGGGCACCTTCTAAAGCCTCCTTTACATCATAGTCCTGCATCTTGCTCAACACAGAACAACACTTTTTACAGGCATCCGCCCGAGACCTCTCATCTCTTTAGATTTTGGAAGAAGTCAGTGTGAGGTTGGTTTACTCTCACTAAATGCAAATAATTAGTCAGCAAAAAAAGGTAAGATAGAAATGCCAGGCTTGACTTGATGCCAGGCTAGCATGCTGTGGATAACACATCAAGTAGCTCATAATTCATCACCCAGGCAGCAGACATAAAGAATGCCAGAGAGCTCTCTGGTAAGAGATACCTCCCATAGGTATCAAGGGACAGCAGTGATACAAGGAACAGAGGTGCACCTTTCCCTGGGGTCACAGGTGGCAGTCACAAGTCAACAAGGCTAAAATCTACCAGTGACAAAGCAATGACCAGACTGAATGACGTTTTGGTTCTGTCTTTAAACCAAAGAGAGTGACTGCCTGGACACTCAGAACCTGCAGATGGGAGTTTCAATCTACTTTATCTTGAAATAACATCTGTCTGTCCAGCTCCGCTGCAAGACCACAGATAAAAGATCCTATGTTCAAAGCTGCTACCCTACTGTAGTTGTCCACCTAGGAGTGAGGGAGAAACAAATTCTTAGTGTGAAAAAAAATCAGAAAACCCAAAATGTTATAGAGGACAAAAAGAAATAAGAGGGTCAATTTAAAGTATCACCCTTCAGCCTTTTGCATCCCATCTGTTTTTGCAGACTTCATGAAGGTCATTCCACTGAGATACTCTAATGATTTAATCCGAATTTGGTGGCTTGTGTCATTGTCAATAAATTGGAAGAAAAAATATTTTAAAAGGAAAACAAGAAAAGCTGCATTTGCAGAACACATCAGTGCCTCAGCTGATGTGAAGGACAACTGAGGGCTTTTAAGAAGTTTCCTTAAGAAAACCTGTCAAATCATGACCACACTGCACCATCTGTCACAGCATGAATATTCTCAAAGAGTGACTGAGGGAACTATAGCAGTGAGGTTAAATATCTCCTTCACTATCTCTAAAGTCAAAACAGAGTATCAGTAGCAGTAGCCCATCCTGGGTATAAAATGGAGGAGTTGAGTACCCCTTAGCATTTCTGGATTTAAGTGCTACCCTAGTTACTGTAAGAAGCTCTTCAGAATAACTGCTGTGAGCCAGGAGTGTATTAGGAAAAAAAATATGGGTAAAAACACATAAATAGGTCAAGCTGTGCTGCATACGATTCTATATTATTCTCCTTCAAACTTGCTAAGATCTTTTTTAATGGGGCTGAGCCACCACACAGATCTAAGCCAAAGCACCACCAGAAGCTGTGGTAAATGTATTCTGAATCAAAGCACAGAACAGCCAAGCCCTCAGCAGCCAGCAGTTTTATGTGATAAATACCTAACAGAGTCTTCCAATGATGTATTTGTCAACCCTCTGAAACTGTACTGCAGCACATCTGATTCTGAACTACAGATTTTCAAAGCCAAAAAAAAAAAAAGGAGGGAAAAACTTAATCCACGCATGAACATTTTTTTTTTTCTTTTCAGCTGTAAAAACTGTGTTGTGTGACTTCAAGGAGTATAAATTATTTTGTTTTCTTTCTATAGCCCCTTCTACCACGTCCATTTATTTGAGATAGCAAATCAAGAGAGACAGTGAGAGGTCTGACGTGCAGCTGGTTTCAGTCAATAGGGGTCATTGCCATTTGGTCTGTGTATTTTACAAGCTCCTTGCTGACTGCTCCCAATGGGAGGGTGGGTCAGCTGCCCTGGATCCCAGTCCTGGTGCGAGACCAGCTCTCTACCTCATCCTGTCCCAGTGCACCAACAGCCATCGCCTGGCCCTCACCTCCCTTTACATTTGTGCTTAGATCAGCTCCGCAGCAGTGAGAGCTCTGCCTGCACACACACCCAAAGCAATGTTCCTCTTCCACCAGGCAGTCGCCGCTGCCCATCAGGAACATTTGGGGAATGACAAACAGGTTTTTTCATTCGGTCTGCAACAAGATCAATTGGTCTGGATGTTTTAGTTAGAGCCCAGGGAGGGAAAATCACCAGAACCTGGTGAACTCTTTGCTTTGGTTATGTGTAGAGCTGGAAGGGCAGGCTGCCTTTTTTGTTATTGCTCTTTTTATGTGTGCTAATTGCAAACAGCTGCTTTAGCTCGGTGTCAAATAAAACGAGATGGCATCAAACCTGATCTTACTGGATTGCCCACATTAGCAAATCCTCTCTAGAGTGGAATGATAAGCCAGGCCTCAATCCTGTGGCCACCCACTTTTTCAGGAGCTGTGTGACTGCCTTCACCAAAGTCTGTGGGTACCTGGCAAACTGGGGCTGAAACTGAGGACTCAGATCTGCTCTCACCAAAACCTGAAATTTCTGCTAACTGACCTGGCAGTGGGTTTTTTTAAAGGGCAAATCTCCCTTTTATAGTGCAGTTTTAAAAAATAATCTATGCCAACCTCATACCAAGAGGAAATGCAGGTGCTCAACCTGCCTGGGTTTTGGCCCTTATTATTTTTACTGTTTTATCAAAGTAACATAGTGACCAGCATGAGTCCCACTCAGTCATGGCACGTGCATTACTGGCTGTCAGTGACACAGAAAACACCAGAAATCTTTCACAAAGAATAGCCTGCTTTGCCTCTAATCCAATGAATAAATTCCCTTTTGATCCTATAGGACACCAGAACCACATAAACTCTCATCTTGGATGTTTAGGAGGAAACAGAAAAAGTGAAAATGAGTGCTCTGTGGGTAGGAGTGTCATGGTCCTTCTACTGTTGCTCACATTGGCCTCTAACTGACACTTTGACTATGAAGCCACCTCACTGAATGTCTCAAAGAAGCAGATATTACAGCTGGAACACAGGGCTCCTCCTGGAATACAGAGCTCTCTCTGGAATACAGGGCTCCTTCTGGAACACAGGGCTCCTGGAATACAGGGCTCTCTCTGGAATACAGAGCTCCTTCTGGAATACAGGGCTCCTTCTGGAATACAGGGCTCTCTCTGGAAGCAGATAATTTTCACAGTGCTTCCTCCACCTGAAGGCTGACATCATGGTGAATTGCCTTGCTTGATGTTTCCTTTCATCAACATGGATCCTGATTTATTCTTTGAAGATCTCTAGGCAAGTCTGCCAAAAATGAGCTACAAACATTTGAAATCATGAATGAAAAATAGTATTAACTTCCCTAACACTTCTGCAGCTCAGGATCTTGCTGATCTCTAATTTTTCTATCATGACATGTATTTAGAGGTTGCCTTGGGTTCCTTTCTCCAAAATTGCTAGTGAAAAATAGACAACATTTTTGTCAGTTTCTTAGGAGTAAAAGGGAGAAAACTGAAACTAAAACTGTACATTTGGAGGTTGCTTTTTCTACAGCTAAACCCTCAAATAATCTGTCGGTTTTCACATGTATCTAAATATTTGTAATATTTAAAGCATATTTTATTATATGCCATCATCTGTGTTTGACAACAAACTACCATTTTCTCCCATTAATTCCTCAGTGGAGAAATGACAGAAGTCTCCTCCAATTTTATAGATGTTATTACCCCAGTGGTGTGTGCATGCATCAAACAATAAGCTGTTATGTCATCCAGCTGATATTCAGGCTGGGCCAGGCACAGTGTGCTGGTTTTCAATAGGCCTGAAGAGGTATGCATTGCTGCACTCAGAAAAGAAAAATCACTTCCTCTTCTGGTCTACATGCCCAAATCCCACTACATTAGAGAAGAGACAAGATCAGCTGTAATACCAGCCTAATGTCTTGTATGTTCTTATCAGGAGATTATATTGAACCCCAGTAGGCAGATGGAATATGATCTCAAAGAGATTTTCTTGCACTAGTCACTGTGAATCCTGCCCCTGTTATACAGAGCTGTAATAAGGTCCCCACAGGAGAACCAAAGAGGGCTGGGAATAAAAAAAACAGAGACATCCAGCATCCCCCCACATCGACCATTAGGTAAAAATTTGAGTAGTCAAATTTCATGGCAAGCACAACACTGACTCCAGGGCCACTGATACTGTTTTCTCGTCAGCGATGGTCAAGTTTTCTTTTTCACTCATGCTCCTCTAAGTATCGTACCCAAGATGAGTGCATGGACCTCAACCAGCGGCACAAACAGAACTCACACAAAATATTTCAGAGCATTCCACTGAATGTTATCCTTTCCTCCAGTTATGACTGCAGTGAGAGAACTGAAGCATAAACCTTACTCAGTTTTGTTGTTTTTTTGTTTTTTTAATAGCTGGCTGCTTACAAGCATTTCACAGTGTAAATAACAAAAACCACTCTGCAAATGTTCCACTCAGATTCATAAAAGCAAATTGGAGGCGATTCATCTCCACCCAGTAAGTGAACTGCAGATACTTAGGAGCACATTTCAGGGACTGGTAATTGGAAAGTCTCTGATGTCGCATTAAATGCTTTTCTTGTGCAGTAAAATACAGTCCTGCGTATTGACTGAAGGAGGAGTTAGAGGTGTGGGAAGGGCACAAAATCCAGAACTGAAGTGACACATTACAGTAATGTAAAGAGAAAAGGGGGATGCATTTAATTCACAGCTTGCCAATAAAGAGTGCCAAACTGCTAATCTTTTAATTATTCTCAGGCCGTTTGGCAAATCTGAATTATACTTTCCCCTTCCTTTGTGCTTTCTTCCTTACTTAGTTGGATTTTGTAACAACACAAACAATGGATCATCATCCAGCCTTCGGTGCAGCTTAGCTCTAATAAAAGCAACAAATTTGCTCCCTTGTCCTTCCAAATGCAAACTGAATTAAACTTCAGCAGAAAACAGTGAGAATCAACTGCAAACAATGAAAGTGGCAATAAAACTAACAAGACACCATGCTGCTCAAGGACGGGTCAGCTGCAAGAGCTGCTCCAGTGTCCCTGAGCAGGGGGCACAGAGGAGCTTCAGGCAGCCACGCTGCCTGGTGACATCAGTCCCACCTCTCCAGACAACTCCCAGTTTTAAGTAATCAAATGCAGGTCACAGGCAAGATGGCTCAAGGACACTCTACCAGATCTGCCATCTTCTGGTGACGACATTTTGTTGAGTATGGCCAAGGCTCCAGGGACAGCAGAAAACACAAGGAAGTGTACACCCTGTCTGCACAACAGCAATTTCCTGCTGTTCATCTTGAAGCACCTTGCAAAGGGGATAAGCATCATTATCCTTCTGTAATGCATGACCTTTTTAAGAATTACAAATAGACAAATCCTCCATTCCTATGCTACACACATTTTCAATGAACAAGCAAATTATATTCAAGACATGAAATACAGTGAAAACTACTGGAGAGGAGGAGGCTTGGGGTGACCTCATTGCTGTCTACAACTACCTGAGGGGAGGTTGTAGCCAGGTGGGGTTGGGCTTTTCTCCCAGGCAACCAGCAACAGAACGAGGGGACACAGTCTCAAGTTGTGCCAGAGGAGGTATAGGTTGGATGTTAGGAGGAAGTTCTTCCCAGAGAGAGTGGTTGTCATTGGAATGGGCTGCCAGGGAGGTAGTGGAGTTACTGTACCTGGAGGTGTTCAATGGAGCACTTAGTGCCATTGGATAGGGCTGGGTGCTAGGTTGGACTGGATGATCTTGGAAGTGTCTTCCAACCTGTCTTATTCTATTCAGTTTGTGCTTCTCACTGTATACTGTTTCTTGCATGATTAATTTGTCAATGCAGTGTGAAACAACTGGATTTGATTTGCACAGGAGTCAGGAAACGTAAAGTTCAAAAAATCAAACCCCTAATTCCCACCAAGTCTAAGTCAATCCCTGCATGTGTATCCATGACAAGGGATATTTAATTATGTAATCACACAACAGACAGCAAAGTGATTTATTACTGGCAAATGGTGTCATTTAATTTCAACATACAATACCAATAGAGGATCCAAAAAATACAACCAACTTCTGCCTCATTTCCCTCTGGTGTGCTGAAGTCCAAAAGGAAGGCTGCTACTGAGCTGCTACCTACTCCTGGAGAGGCAGGACAGCAAACTGCCTGACACTTTGGGGATGAATTGCCTGTGCCTTCTATCTGTAGGCAGGCAGATACCTAATCACCACCCTGACTCTCCAAGCAGACAATCTTTTGCTCGGTTACTGTCTCAGGTGTGACATGGGATATTCCTATGCATGCTAGGTTGGAAAACATAGGAAAGGGAGGTGGCAATAAAATCACTCAGTGTTAATAGCACCCTGCAAGGCAGTGAGAAAGCATGGGTTTGAGGGTACCTGAGTCTGTACTGCCCATTTTCTAACGTCTGTATTACAGCTCATTCCCAAGCAAGACACCATGGACTTTCTTCACATTGGGCATCAAGCACTTTGGCACAGCCTCTGGCAAAGCAACTAGAGCCCAGGTCTTCCTCACTCCCACAAGCAAACTCTGTAACTAGGTCTCCAAAATCATGTTCCCATCTCTGAGTACAATGTAAGTGGGAAGGGCTGGTACAGTGATTGCATTGCTATATATATAACTTACCTGAGCATACAATGAACGTTTATGAATGTATTATACGAGAGGAGTGGGAACTGATTTCGGAGAAATCAGCCAGAAAACTCTAACACTGGAAGGAACACTGTGATGTTGAATATTCTCATCTGTACTCATAGATCAGATGAGATTAGCACCACAGAGATCTCTCTCTGCAGAATACTGCTCTGAATCCTCAAGATACCTTAAGGAGTGAGCTCAGTTTAAAGCCAAGGATGCAAGTTGCTTGCCTTTCTTTTCCCTCTCACGAGCATAATATACACACCGAGGATATGAGAAAGGCAGGTTCAAAGGCTTTCTCTATCAGAAGATTTCCAAACTTTCATCACCACCCTCTCACTAAGGATGATTATGATTAGTCATTCATATTCAAAGAAAAATGCCATCCAAGTATATAAAACTTGCCTGGTTTGGTTTTCTTTCCTTCACTGATGTGATTTTTGAATACTCATTTTTCCTGGATTAAGCCCAGCACATTTAAGGGGCTACTGGCAAGCCAGAAATGGGATACACGTGCATTAAAAAGTGCTTTGATTTCATCCCAGATGTGGTTGGTGCAGTGCTGAAGGGCACACGCACACACACACACACGCACATGAGTGTGCACACAGGTACACACGCATACACGTCCATGCACACACACACATGTACACACACACACACGTACACATGCACACACATATACAGAAGCACATTATGTGCACACACATGTGCACATGTGCACATGTGCACAAACACGCACACATGCACAAACGCACAGCACACATACATGCACAAATACACACATGCACACACATGCACAAATACACACATATGCACACACACGTTCACACGTGCACACACATGTAGACATGCACAAGCCACAGCACACACACACTCACACATTCACACACACTCACACACCCACATGCACACATGTACACACACATGCACTGACAAGCGCACACATGCACACGCACAAATGCACACACACACTGACAAATGCACACACACGCACACTCACACACGTGCACATGTGCACAGACTGACTTGCATCGCGGATACGATCTGATCAGTAGATTTTGTTTCAAGCTTATATCAACCCAGAGTCTGAAACATAAAACCAAAGCCCTGACCACTGACAGCCATTAGGGATCCCAGAGCTCTTTGTGAAAGAGTATTGATGTTCATTAGCCTATTGACCAGAGAATTCAATGCAGGTAATTAGATGTTGTTCATTACCACCTAGTTTCACCTGAAGTTATTTTCTTCTTTGTTTCAAAAGGTAATTGATTCCTGAAACATTTTTAAAGTGAAGAAATGACCAGAATTTAAAGTACAGTGCAAGGACATATAAAATGGGAATGTTCTTATGGGTTGTTTCAGTTAAAAAACAACCAAAACAAAACAAACCCAACCAACCAACCAACAAACAAAAACCCCAAACCCAAATTCCAGCAGCTGATCCAGAAAATGAAGATAACATTTTAGTTCATCAGACAGCTTTCAATTATCTACCTATGCAAACCTAATGATTAGTGACTTAAAAATACACACATGGCATGTAGCATGTAGACACAAACTGTGAAGTGTGTGAACAGGTTCATTTAGTGTCAGTTTTCACTGTTACAAAATCAATGTCATCTATGCTGTGGGTTTTCTGCATGGATATCTATGAATGTTCAGCATTCAACACAACAGTGTTGATAAGGACTGTGCTTTTACACCCCTAAGCAATGTGTCTTATGCCCTCCCACCTTACCCCCTGACTTATATTCTCCCCCTGACTTCATCCCTCAGGCTGCTGCCCTCCACCGTGCCCCTTTGCTCTTCACCTGCAATGCCACCCCCTCCATTAGTGCAGGGCTCAAGTTGCCGCCGTGTTTTTCACCACCTCGCATGTATCAGCTGCTTTTAAACAGCAGTATCTTGGGTCAGATGCATTGAATTTCAAAGCCACTTGAGGCTCCAGGAACAGCAACATCTCAACCCTCTAGCAGATACCAGCCTACTACTCTATCAGTGCCATGAGGTTTTTTTTAATCCACAACAGCTACAGTGTGAAACAAGAGATAAAAAGTATCAACCCCCCAACTATTTCTTATTGGAATTAGTGATTTACACCAATAGACTTTAGTTTGTGTTTGAAGGGGCAGGGAATGCATGCCCAGACACTTGCCACGGCTCAGAGGACAAGCAGTGACTTAGTAAAAGGCAACAGATCAGCTGCTCACTCCCTTGCACATGGTGTGCTGGTTCTTTGGCAATGCTGCTTTTCAGAGCAACGTGTCCCAGCAAACCAAAAAAGCAACTTTCCCCAGGGAAGGGAAGGAAGGGATGCTGCCTGCTTGGTAAGCCATTGACTCACTCTGTCCCTTCTGGACAGCTGGATTTGGCTTTCCTATGGCACGTACCACAGGACACAGAATTCATGGGTCAGGGGCCTGACTAGATTCACAGTTGCAGTAGATGTCACACAAGCAGGATTTTCTTTCTGGGACCAAGTAGTACCAGGTACAGAGTATCCTGCCACACCTGATTGTGGCCTCTTCCCTGTCCTTCTCACCCAAGGGAAAGAGGGCAGAAATAACCACTTAAGAGCACATTCCTGCCAGAGGTGCTCCTGCCTGTGGCGTGGCAGACAGTGTCCCCACAGCACCCTGCATCCTGCTGGAGGCAAAACAGCTCTTGTGTTGGGTGAGCATCTGCCATGGAGACAGGGCAATGCTAGACCCAGACACCTTCTCACACACCAGAGGTGTTTAAGGCAAGGCTGGATGAGGCTGTGGGCAGCCTGATCTAGGGTAGGGTGTCCGTGCCCATGGCAGGGGGGTTGGAACTAGATGATCCTTGTGGTCTCTTCCAACCCTGACTGATCCTATGATTCTATCAGAGTAGAATAGAGGGACAGAATCTGCTCTCTTGACCTGCTGGCCACACTGGATTTTATGCAGCACTGGAAATATCTTGGTTTTCTGGGTTGTGAGCACACATTGCCAGTTATGCCCTGCTTTCCATTTACCAGTGTCCCCAAGTCCTTCACAGGGCTTCTCTCAAATCTCTTCATCCCTCTATTGATACAGGATGGGCTGCCCCATTCTCCCCCTGCCTCAATCTCTCTTCCCCAGTCAGCCACAGAAACAGCAGCATCCACCACCACCTTAATAACCCATTAGAGTCCTGGCCAAATGAGTTACTCCCTTAGAGCTACTTCTCTGTGGAGATCTGCCAGAGGAGGAAAGACAATGGGTGAGTAGGATGGAGGCAAACCAAACTGTGAGCTTGGCTGGACAGAAAAAGGGGAAAGTAGGGAGAACAGTAAGAGAGGAAAGGTTGAGGCAGCTTTTTTTTTTTTTTTTTCCATTTTTTTTTTTTTTTTTTCCTGCGGTTAAAAAATTTNNNCCATCTTTTTTTCTTTTTTTCCCTGCGGTTAAAGCATTGACAGATAATTTATCACGCATTTTGATGGTGCTCCAGCTGGCAGAGAAAAGAGCTATCTGGTTATTAATTCAATTAGCCTACTTATTTATCAGCAGAGGGTGAGAAGGTGCAGTCACAGGCCAAACTGTGCCAGTATCAGACCGCCTGATACTGGGGTGAGAGGATGACCAGGAATGGAAACATCCCACCCCGGCTGCTCTGGCCATCATCACATTATCTCAGCCCTCCTAAGGCTGAAAAAAAAAAGGAGAATACAAAGAAACCAGCCCCAAATCAAACCAAAAATCCAACAAAGTTTAACAACATACAAGATGCACATCAATAAATGACCAAGGCAGGCTTACAACTGGAGCCACGAGGCTTTGCTGTCACCCATTCATTGCCCTAAAAGTATTTATTATGTTTGACATTTTCCCCAGATTTGTCTTTAAAAAAAAATCATTAAAATGGACGAGCACACGTTGAATTTCAAGTTCAGTGGGGATAGTGTTCAAACCAACACAGCAATACAGCACTGGGGTGATGGAGGTTGTAGGAGAGCACAAGGACAGGTGCTGCCCAGATACCTGCCAACATTTGCCATAGAATCATGGAATCATAGAATGGTTTAGGTTGGAAGAGACCTCAAAGATCATCTAGTTCCAATCCCCTGCCATAGGCATCTTTGAGAAGGGTACACTTCATAGGGAGAAAGAAGACAAGAGGGGGAAAAAGGGCTGGTCTTTACCAGAGAAATGACCTGAACTAGGAAAGCATTTCAGAAGGCTGGGATAGCAGGTGGTGAGACTACAACAAGGTCTCCCTCTTCTCTACATGCAGGCAGGGTTAGTATTGCTTTGGTTTTGACCAGTGCCAGTACTGACACAACCTTCCTCTGACTCTTTCTCACTCTGCCCTCCTCTATCCATGGCCCATTTCTGTGCTCTATGGAGCTGCCTATCTAAGACTAGTAGGTTTCTTTCCCATTCACTAAAGAGTCTTAAGACTTCTGACTCTTGACGATCCCAATTCCCAAAATGTGCAAAACACTGCTTGGAGCTATCTGAGCAGAGCTGTTTCAAACAGTACAAAATATGTGAAAAAAAAATCCATCACAATGGAGATCAATGTCCCTATAGCCAAAAAGAAAAAACAAAACCCTTAGCCCCAGAAACTGCAGACTGTAATTTCTATGTGATGTCAGTGCTGTCAAAAACTGTTTATTTTTCTGTTGATGCTTCTATAAACCATCCAGCTTCCTTTTCTATCACACACAAACACAATTACAATACAGTGGTACTGGCTTCCAGTTTAGCCCTTAGGAGACACTGTGCAGCTTTCCATTCATACAAGTTAGTCCTAAGTCTGACTTAAAAAAAGAGCCTGACCACAGGGATGGAGGGGACCCCTTGGGATAGGGCCAGGGTGCACACGCTCTCTAAAAGCTGCCTTCTCGTTACTCTTCTCATTTTATTCCTCCACCACCAGATGCTTAAAGAAGATGTGCATTTAACTGTTTTGTTCTTTGTTTCTGTAGAGGCATTCTTTTCACGTTCTGCAAACTCACAGGATGTTTCATGGTGGGACATGGTATCAAATTAGGATGGCAGCAAATGTTTCCACTGCAGATGAGCTCACTGGAGCTTTTAACAAAAGGTTTGCTAGAAATGCATCTCCTCAAACCCCTCAGCTCCATGGCCAAGCCTGCCTTTCAGCCTCTCCTGGCTGATGATTAGTTTCATATTCTGAACCAAGATCCTGCTTGACAGATGATTCCACTACCACCGATAGTTTAGGCCACATATCAACATTTTATAAATTCTTAATTTTCTTGCTGCAGCCATATTGAACAGTTTTGTGCAAATGAGACTTATAATTACCCAGATAAATCAATCCAATGCAGTATTTCTTAGGATCTTTCTCAATTTTCTCCCTGGAGGATGGGATCCCATCTGCTTTGCTACATTTAGGCTAATTGAAGGGCACTGACTTTTCCAAATGGACTCATTAATTACCCTGGCCAGATTCTCTGTGGGGTTCTTCGTTCAATGGGTGACACTTGGGCTGTGCTATACCATCCACCCTTGTTTAGCAATGTTGCTCTGATTCTCAGCTACGAGCTAAAACATTTGCAGATGCTTTGGCAGAAACGGTTCTGGCCTTCACTGTACAGCGTTACAAAACAAATGTAGTTCTTCTTCTCCTTTGCTTCTAATTTAATATGCATTCGGTATCTATAAATATTGTAACCATGACAGCCTCAGTATGTTTTACTGCCTGCATCATAAATATAAGCAACTGCCCCAAAGAAGTGTAAGTTTACAGGTGTTGCATTGTCAGCAGAAGACACACAAGAGAAACAAGCATTTACTGTCACGCTGCAGAAAGTCTGGTATGCATGGCAGCATAATGCAAAATTAAACTGTTAAACCTAAATGCAAAGCTGTCCTATATAATTCAGGGCCTGCACTGATTTTATTTAGTTCGGCAGCAGTCTGGACTTTCAATAAATTCATGTGCAATCATATTGTTCACTCAGATATCAGGCTAACACTGAGGAAAAAAAAAAAAAAAAGATCCATCTAGCAAAGACCTGACTTAGGTGAGGAAGGTGGCAGCAGTAATCTTCAGACAAGAGCAAACAGAAGGGAACCTGCCAGTGGCTGCAGAGTCTGGCTCTGCTGGAAGGTTTATCAGCTTTCCTCAAGAGCAGGCCAATTTCATGCTACTTAAAATATTTTATATCCCAAGCACTTGGTTGGTTAATTCTGATCTATGAGGCAACTGGCCTGGGAGTCAGTGACACAATCTGCAGCGAGAGAACAAGCCTTCATGCTTTCCAGGAATCCCAAAGCACTTTGTAAACATTGGACCCAACTGGGGATGTTGCCTGGCCCCTTTACGTGCATCTATGCTGCTGCACCTCACTTTGCTTTAAAGATGAAACCATTGTCACTAAACATGTTGGGAGATGCAGTCTACAGATCAGCAAACTGAAATTCATGAGACTGCCCCAGTACTATAGAAACCCCTAGTGGCAAAGCCAGAAGCATCATACAAGAGCTGAGTTGCTCACAAAATAGGGAACAGTCCTGCTTCCTGTAACTCTTTCCTGCTGCTGGCAGTGTGAATCCCAACAATGCCGTAAGAATCTACCTCCTTGTGCATTAATAGAGGCAATAACTCAATTTACAGCAATAAATGGGCAACAGGAAAAGGAGATATATACTTTAAAAAAATGTATATATATATATATAGCTTTTACTATGCGGTTCCTCTAGGCAGTTAATGTCATGGAAACAACAATCTAATGATGCAATTAATCTAACAAGTCAGTTAATGTACAATTCTTCTCATACAATGTGCCACAGACCTGAACAAATTACTCAGATAAGTAGACCACACGTGCAGGGATGTAGGTGTTGGGATGTACTTTGCTCTATGGTTCAAGAATCTTCTCTTCTCTGACCTGTGTTTGTGGTTCCCCAAAGCTCTTGCACAAACAAACTTGCTAAGGAGCTTCCTTTTGGTGACAGAAAATACCTCTCTTGCAACTTCTCCCTCTTATTGCCAGTTTCTCTCTTCTAAATGCCCTATCTCTCTTTTCTCAGTGGCTAATTAACTCACTCCTTCACTAGCCAGTAAACCAAGCTACACATCTTCAAAAACAAAGTCTGCAGCAAGTCTGGCAGGGCAGAGTTATTCTAAATTTGAGCAACTGCCTATTTAATATTTTGTTTTCTTTTCATTTTATTTGCCTCTCATCTCTCTCTGGCTCGTAACAATCAAAAAGTTTAAAACTTGTTTATAAAGAAAAGTAAATTTAAGAAAGGATCCCATATCTTTTGCTGTTTGTTTGGTTTTGCTCTCCAGATGCAGTGCTGCAGATGGAGAACGGCAGGCAGGCAGGCAGGCAGGCAGCCCTGTCCTCTGCTCTCCTGCCAGCTGGTTGGTGACTGGCCCAGCGGCTATGGGAGAGCCACACTGATCTATGTCAGCTGAGAAGCTGGACCCATGCATCTAAGCTGCTGGCTAGCACCACATCTGCTTGTGTTTGAGTTCTCAGAAGCCATCCAGAGACATTTTTGTTTAGGTTAACACATTCTATCACCTTTAAGACAGTGAAAATCTATAGCTCAAGTGCTCCAGGTCCTCAGGGGGGTGTCCAGGACCTATGAATCACAAGGAACGTTTTTCAGCGGGAAGGACACTCGGTGTGTTTTGCAATGTAAGAAATCAGTCTAGACATTACCAACTTCTAAAAAACAATGTTGAAAGCAGCCCACTAGGACTTTTCTGAAATATTTTTTTTTTTAAATTCAGAAACAGCTCCACATGCTCAAATTAACTTGACCATGAGCCAAAGACAGTAAGCTAGTCTCGGCCCTAACTGCTTCAGTGCTACACCTTTTTATTCCAGAGCTGAGGAATATGGCATATTATATACACCAGTGAATTGTAAAGTAGTTCATTTTCTGTGCAGCTGATAGGAGTGACCGATGGGGCTCACTCCTTACAACTGCCTCACCTTCTTCCTCTCCCCTCCTCCCTCTCTGCCCCAGAAATGGCTCAGATCACAACATCCATTAGGTCACATATGAAATTTTAGTGAAGAGCTTCACAGGACAGCAAGCAGGGCTTCATGTTCACTCTGTATTTCAGTAGACGGTTTTACCCTGCACAGCTCTGAATCAAACCGTAGAATTGTTTCCCATCTCCTTTTCTGTTCAGTTGCTTAAAGAAATGCATCTCTATTTTATTTCACATTAAGTGTGAGGTGAAGGGGAAAATGTAAAAGGCTTTAGTAACTGCTAAAACTACCTGCAAGCTGCTTAACATTTTCCTTAATTCTTTCCTGTCATTTTTATCAGCATCTTTGTCCTGTTCTAGTGGGACTCTGAAATATTTTAGTAAGATTCAAAGACAACTTCATATGTTTAACATCTTTATATTTTTAAACAAAGGTTCAATATAACTTCTCAAATCTTCAAAGTTCATTATCGCAAAAGGCCATTTTAACCATTTTCTTCTTCTGACTGAAAACCATGTGTCTTTTTAGCTAAAAATCACTATGCCTTGATGAAGAAGTAATGTTATCAAGAGCAACATGCATCCGAGAGGGTTTGACAGTTTTAAAACAAGTGTTTTGTCAACTGGTACATATTTGGGTGAACCAAATTATATCCAATTAAACTAAGCATCTTCTGGTTTAAATTAGAATTAGACCAATCTCAGTGGCTGCTTCCAGAGCTATTATTATTAATCATGTTGATTTAAAAAATAAAATCATCTTTATCCATATACTAGACATACTGTGATTTATTTTTCTTTGGTCTTTTCCTTTTTTTTTTTGTTCTTTTAAATTCTGAAGGTTTAAATGACTGGAAAATGAGTAAGAGTATACTTTAAACTAACAAAATTTTCACCCATGATGTCAAACTCTGCGGCTAATGTCACAGACTATCTGCATCTGACACGAATCCTACTTCCTGCACAATTTGCTTCTCTCACGCTGTAACAAAATAGGATAAATTAAATATACCACAGCAGAGATACTGGAAGACTTCGCTTCACGTATGCAGTTGTTGCCCTGGGACAGCTGAGTAAACAGCTTGCAAAAGTCTCTTTGAAGACTGCCAGCTAGTTACACCCATAATTTCATCTCTATTAACAAAAACAACTCAAACTGTCGCAATGCTCCGAGTTGATTACCAAGCATCTAAATTATAGAGTGTTGCTTGAGTAACCCTTTGCCACAGCAGGGGCTGTGTTTTGATACCCATTCAATACTTCCTACCTTGCTGATTAGTCAAATATCCATCAAACCCAGAAAATGCTCAGGAAAAGATAGAGATCGCTTTTGGCAGTGTTAGCCCATGACTGACAGAAAAAAATAGTTGTGTAATACTGTTCAACTCAGTGAGTCAGAATAACAAGTCTTATGAATATGTCCTTCTGAGCTGGATATAGAACAATCTGGGGAATGACAGAGTGCTCTTGGTTGGGGTCGGGGGGGGGGAAGGTGTGTGAAATCCAGAGTAACTGTTTTTGCAAATAATGCCATGGTCATGTTCCAATAGCTGATATTTCTGCTGCAGTTCTCAACACCGGGTCATCAACATGGATACCTGCACAGGCTTACTAAATTTCAAAGTGATATGCTGACAAAAACCAGAAGACTGCTTGAGCTGTGGCACCAGAACTGGAATGGAAAATAATAGGTTGCTGGTGACTTGTATACTGGAAATTTGAGAGTCCATCATTCAGATTACTCATGTGAGTTTATTTCACACCAACGTGAGGGTCCAAAAATCACACAGCAATCAGTAGCAGTATTTCTGCCTGGGGACTGTGATGCACTAAGCACAGAAAGAGGTGAACAAATCCTTCACTAGTAAAGAAGGAAATTTCATTACACACATCAGCCTTCAAATGGAAATAATTTAGAGTGGGGATAACTACAAAATAAATACCTGGGAATCAAAGAGTGGGTTGAATAATTTCCAAATTAAAGTGATGGATTTGTAGGCTTTTATATATCAGTTTAATTTCTCTTCTTCCTTTTAAGCTTCATTAATCAAATCAAGCGAAAGCATTTGTACTCCACGGACTCATATCATACTTCAAACTTAGGTTTGTTGACTCTGCTTGATGAACAAAGGCTTCACTAATCCAGTATCACACTAAATTTGGGCCAAGGGTACTCAAGTGTTTGTGGAAACAGGATGATGGCTATCATGGAATACAGCAAAACATATATGCACTACAGCACAATACATACAGCATTACATTTAAGCACATCACACTGCAACACGTGGATATTCAGTGCTGCAAATGTAATCCAGTCCTTTGCAACACGTTAAAAAACAGGGAACTGAAAGTATCACATGAGCCATATGTTGGGAAATCCTAATTTCAGCACTAGTTAACACAGCTGCAACACAAGGAATCCACTTTTCAGCAAAACTGGAATGGCCATCACTCGCAGTATTTGCAGCAGTTTCCATTTCTTTTGATGGATTGTCCTTAAAAAAATACATGCTCTTAATTGTACTGAGTTTGATTAAGTTCTTAACTGCAAAAAGCCTGGCAAGATGAATGAAGACTTCAGACAAAGATTTTAAAATTATGCATTCAAAGAAACATGCTCTCTCCTGTTCAAATTTGTCTTTCCACATTGTCTTAACATATTAAGAAATCTTAACACATTAAACAGAAATTGTGCAATAATTTTAGAGATTAATGACAAGAGTGGGAGAAGACAATGACTTTTCTTTGAGAAATTATCTGGAGGCACTTTGCCTCCAGTCTTCAATTAAAAAGAAACCACAGAACACCTTTTATCTTCCTCTATTTCAACTTCCTCAAAATACCGTGCTGAAGCAGTATCCTGGAACCAAAAAAACAGGAATGAACTAGATAACATGAGCAATCCGGGTAATAGGCTTTATGTAGTCCACAGGCTTGAAGAAGGATTGTGCTTATTTCACATTGTACATTGCACTGTGCATTCTACAGGCTGTGTGCAAGAGGTGCGGCAAACCTCTGTGGGTGCCGTTCCCACTAAACTCCACTTCCTTGGTTCCCAAATACAGGTCCTCCATGCACACCCAAGCTCAGCCCAACATGCCAGCAAACACCCCAGAAATGCAGCTGTTGACAGCAATGGTGTGATACAGACTGCATAGGCATCAGGCAGGTCACCTTGCATGTTGCTGTGCTGTGGCTTGCATTAGCATTGGAAGGGCAGTGAGACCCAGCATCAGATTGCAGAGTATGATTGTGGCAGAGAAGGAGAATGGAGGATTTGTGTTGTCAGTCATTATGCAGAGAAGATTACAGAGGTGAATTGCTACATAGGTGTCTGAGAGTTATCTCTATCTTGTGGGTTTTATTTATGCCTTTATTGACTGAACTCAAGATGGTAGGTAGTCATTTTGTACCCTCTCTGACCTCTCTGCTTCTAAAACCCTCCTGTGCGCTGCTGTTCTGCCCCTCACACAGCCCTGGGCAGGGCTCTTGCCGCCTCAGCATCTCACTCCACAGGCACTGCAAAGCAATTCGAGGTCACTAGGTGGACAGCAGGCTGCAAGCACAGTGTGTTATTGCTACCATGGCAGTTCAAGTGGAAATATCTGCGAGGTTCTTCACAAGCCCAAAATTTCCATAAGGTTCACTTCCAAATGAGTATAGAGTATACTGATGGAGTATGAAAACAACGGGGGCGCTTGGTAACGTTTATAGTTGTTGAGAAGGCAGCAGCTGAGTGAGAGCTCAAAGAGTTGGCACAAGTTCTCCTTCTCCTCCAGCCTAGCAAGGAAAAGACATTATAAGAGTAAGGGGGAGAAGGCAGGGATCCACCACTGCGGAGGAGCTCAGCACTTGAAGAGTTACAAACATGCCACCCATCAAGGGTAGGACTGCGCAGCTGGACATAGTGACTGCAGTGGGTGAAATGATTAACCACAGTTACAAAATAAGGAAAATAAGGGACCAAAAAGCTGTGACCCACCCACTCACATATGTGAAACTGTAAATTAAACACTAACCGCCCAGCAAATTGGCAGCTGGCACTATAATGTTATATCCAGTGCCAGCTAAAGGCTTCCTTATATGTTTTGGGTTAACTTTGTTTTTAAAGGTCTTTGACACAAAATAAAAGCATTAAAAATATGTGTACGTGCAGCTGAATTCAAGAGCGGAGAATAAGAATAAAGAAATTCTAAGACTGCAGAAGATCTACCCTAGCAACTATCAGTTCCCACCATTACCTTCCTGTAAAACCCTGGAGAGAAAGCATAAAGGGATCTGGGTTTAGCATCTCTGCTAATCTGTCATTTCAACAGGAAGCACTTTCTGCCATCCAGTAATAAATGTTTCTTGATGGCAAATTCACTTTTTTAGCACCTCCAGTGTCTCACTAGGACTGGTGGCAGACAACTTCACTAAACCTTAAAGCTAGCCTTTTATAGCATCTACATAGTGTCCTCTATTGTAACAGCATTAAAAAAAAACACCACCAAAACAGCAAACCTTTTCAGTTCTTTCCAATGTCATTTGTGAACTTTAATGAGATTCATGGTCCAAAAGGCAAGTTTTGTTCTGAATTTCCTACTGAATATATTGGCAAAACAACAGCTGTTGTACAGTGCTAAGACTGTCTTCTACCCACCCCCTGCTTTGGCAGCGCTCGCTTGGATGTGTTGATTCATACGTAGGAGAAGGGGAAAGCACTGGACCCACTGGCTGGAGAGCGTAGGAAGGAGGTGCGTCTGCCAGCAAATCTCAAGACTTTGATCACTCCTGCTTATTTGCCTCTGTCTCCCTGCTACGCTCATTTTGCCTACAGTCATCCCACCTTGGCAAGGGTGTTTGCAAAAGCTCATAAGCCAGGCATAGTCAAGTCTAGTTAGTATAGAGATGGGAAACCTCCAAGGAAAACCTAGCTACCGCAGGAAGATATCCAACTGGCACATTGCTTTCTCTTTTAGCAGAAGAACAGGCACCCAGCACTGCGCAGTGGGTAAGGGGGCAGGAATCCTGTGGTGGAAAGCACTTTTTCCGTTCTTATTTCAAACTGGAGCCTGGGTCACTTATAATCACTGAACGACTGTAACAATTTACCTACAACAGCCACGTGAAAAGAAATCTCAGGGTGAAAACCTGACCTGATTTGTATTTCCCCTCCTTAAAATTATGCCTGCAAATCCAAAGTTTTAAGATACTGAGTGGATTCGATTCTCTAAGAAGTTACAACATTCCACCTCAGATTTTCAGGATAAAAAGTCATTTGAGATCGCTGAAGGCTTCAGCCTGAAATACAACACATCTAACTCTCTTTGCATCTTGTGTAGCCACTTGAGCACATGTAAAATTCAATACTGCACCTTCTGAGTCGAGAAGATTTTATTTTATGTAAAAATTCAATGCCTGATGCCCAGAGGGAGAGAGACCTAGTATATCCTGGAGCAGTGTTACACAACTGGTGGTCTACAAAACATCAGAAGGTGGTCCCTGAAATGCATGGAAACACATTCACGTGTTCCTTTGCAGCCGAGAGGTCAATACTAATAGGCTGAGCTCTAGCTGGGAGTCAGTGCCCAATTCATGTTAATGTCCAATTAGCATGTGTGTAATTAGAGCAGGAAAATTACAATGTCATCAAACGACATTTAGTTAGCAGTAAGTGTTGCATATCTCATCTGTCATGCCATTGCCACCACTGCCTTCCCTGCCCAACAGCAAAACAACGGTGACATGCAGCATTATCTACAGAGTTTGCTTGCATGAGTGAGATGCCCTTGCAGTTCAAGAACAGGAGTAACTGCGCTAGAGAACATCCAGGGCATGCTTTAGTAAAAGCTTGTGCTCCTTGCTCCTCCTGCCAGTAAGAACGGCCATTTTATGGGATTTGCACCTCCGGCTTTCTCTTCTCTGCCACCCACAATCACTGCAATTTCCTATTACTTCAGCATCCACCCACAGGTTCTCCCAACATTATATTTGGCTCTTCAGACACTATGACAATACCGATACATAATAATTACATTACTGTACACTTGCATACCCACTCTGCCTTCTGCGGCAACTCCTGAGCTGGAGCAGCAACAGATTTGTTCTTTATGAAGAGAGTCACACTGCCAACTAACTGAGGAAGCTGCTTTGGTCCCGGTGGTGCACAGGGGGCACATGTACAGAAAACCCCAGCACTGTTATCACCACATACATTTGAATTGTCATCAAAGCAGGAAACATTTCACTTTCAGCAAAGCGTGACTCAGATGCTCAGCTCTTGATAGAAAGGGAGTCGTTTTGTTTCTGTCTAATCAAAACCATGAAATAGCTACGTTTCACCCAGTTTGCTCAACGCCATGCCAAAGTGTTTGCAACTGTAAGCAAAGCATTAAAAATATAATAAATTAGCAGAGGAAAGATGGGAACAGCCTGGCAAGATGGTGGCTGACAGCTGATGTTTATTAGGACTGGCTCGCGCAGTAAGCTAACAAAACCTGCCACTTCAAAACAGCCAAAACCAAACATGCCCTGAGGAGCAGAATCCAAACTGGGAAAGGGAGGGGGTGCCAGAGCAGACAACCCCTCTCTGCAACTGCTCTGACAGCTTTTGCTTTGGGATACGGAAGATCTTAGCACACAATGTACCACAGCCTCCTTATTGAAACCATCACAGCTTGCTGAGCACACCAATACATATGAGGCTTAGAGTAACTCTGCATTCCTGAGAAGTTCTCCAAAAAATGGACTAGATGCCTTGCACTACCTCACTTACTGTCAATAAACTACCTATGTTATATGCCAAGGCACCTAAAACAAGCCGACCCCCCCTCAGTCCAACCCAGACAAATGCTAAGCTTGGGAATTAGAGTGATAGTATCACTGCTGCTGTGTAGTAACAGGGGCAAAGACTGACTGACTTTCAGTGATCTCAGATTGTTAAAAAGCTGGGCGTAATTAAAATTAATGTGGAAATTTCTGCTAGACGGCTTAAGAAATAAAGAAGCTCCTTGCTAACACTGCTGACTGGTGATAAATTAACATTTTGCTGAGGACATCAGACCATGAGAAAAACAGAAAAAAAAAAAAAATTAAAGAAACAGGGCAGGGGTTTTTTTTTCAGTGCTACATGCACAGCCTGACATGGGCTAGCACACTCTCACATGCAATAATATCTTTTAGAAGCTACGGTTTTCATTTGATCTTTTAAACATACCTATAGCTGGGGAAGAAACGTGCAAAAAATTGTAGAAGCAGAATTCTTACTGAGAAATACTGCAAGTTTATTCTAAAGATCTGACAAATGTTGTTGGTTAGAGCAAACTCTTCCCTTTTGTAGGAACTAAGAATAAAGTGACAGGTAATATGTCCATCCAATCACTCCATATGTACCAGAACCAACAGCAACAAATAAAAAAAATTGAGCATCTCTTTGTGAGATTTACCCTCACAAAAATGTTTTGATCCAATATTTAAATTTGGCCTAATTCATTTGGAAACACTGACCTGTTTCTGCTTCCATCCAATCAAGTTTAAAAAATCCCAGTAGGGCAAGGGTTGAACCATTTTACTTTCAAGTTTATTTTTCCTTGTTGTATTTAATGTTCTACCCAGACATCCTACAAAATAAACTACAACAAGCGTGTCTGGACATTTAATAAGGGCCAGATTCAGCAAACACCAGCTAGTAAATTTAGCATTTAATGGGTACAATTTGTTAGCCCAATTTTGTAAAAAGAAAGATTCTTATTCAGGGAAGGGTATTCCATGCAGGGATGTCTCAAAGGATTTTGCTGAGGTGTATATCAATTTCATTTCTACAGTTTAATTCTTGGGTGTGATATCTTTATTGTGTATCATTTACAACCTAACAACAACTACTTATGAATATTTGCAAATGGATGATTAAAACAGACTTATTTCAGTATTGCATTTTCCAAGTCTCATCTGAGAGAGTTCACCCAAAGCCTTTTTGATATTTGGCTACAGAGGTTAAAGTAGGACATGATAAAGACTGAAAGTATCCATTTCCCTTCTGGATGTCATTAGAGTATTTTTGCACTTTGTAATATTTAAACAATTAGATCTCTCTAAGGACATATTTCTTTGTCATTACTAATATTAATCTATCTACATTGGCTGGCAGATTCAAGCTGAAGAAGGTGAGAATAACCTAGCTAATACTGGGGTGAGTTTTCAGTACTTTTGCCCAGGCTTTGTGGAGCAAGGGCTTTACAACTGGCCATGCAAACATTCATACAGCTAATGCAGCACTGGGTACCTTATCCCACTCCCAGTAAAGACAATGGGAAGACTTCAGCAGTTCCTGGACCAAGCTTGTTATATAAGGTGAATGAGTAATAAGAATAGCACACAGGATGATTCACGTTTAATAAGACTATTGTCAAAAGTAAAGTGCAAGCAGTAGTTTCAGATCTCTGGAATGTCTGTCAGTGCATGTCTTTTCACAGAGTGGTTTGGGTTGTGCAGGGGCCCCTTCCACTAGACCAGCTTGCTCAAAGACCCATCCAACTTGGCCCCAAACGCTTCCATGCAGTGGGCATCCACAGCTTCTCACAACCTGTTCCAGTGTCTCATCATCCTCACAGTAAAGAATTTCTTCCTCATCTACATCTATCCTCTCTTAGTTTAAAACTATTTCCCCTTATCCTATCAGTCCCTAGTAAAGAGTTCCTCCTCATCTTTCCTGTGTGCCTCTTCTAAGCAATGGAAGGATTCTCTTTGCTTGTCCTCATGGGAGAGGTGCTTTAGCCCACTGATCATATTCATGGTCCTCCTCTGGACCTGCTCAACTGGGTCAATATCTTTCTTCTGCTGGGGGCTCCAGAGTGGAACACAGTACTCCAGGTGGGTTCTCAAAAGAATGGAGTAAAGAGGGAGAATCACCTCCTTCAACCTTTTTGCCTGAACCTCTGTATTTCTTATTGGAAACCAGAGGACAAAGTAAGAGCAAGAACCTGGCTGAAACCACAGTGGATCAGCAACAAATAACCAAACACAGAGTTAAGGGTGATGTGTGCTGGAAGTCCAAGTTGGGTTTTGCAGTTCAAGGGTGGATGGGGTGGGGTAAGGAGAACACAGGGTTGCTGAACAGGACCAGGACCCAAGGTCAGACCTAGACATTGTGCTCAGATGTTCTGTTCAATACTTTGCACATAAGCTGCTCCCACTGACTCTGACGCAGTCTGGTCTTCCTAAGGAAATCCTTTAGTCTAGGGTTGGAAACATCAGGGTAATGACTGTTTGCTCAAACCAGGGAAAAAGGCAGAACCAGGCCGGGGAAGGAGTATTTTCCCATCTCATTTGCTAGGGAACGTATTTGCCTGTCTGAGTCTATATAACCCCCATCAAAATTAATGTTCCACCATGCTCCATGTGCCACAATGTCTGGGCAAATGGTAGTAAAGCAAGCTCAGTGAGAAATTAAATCCTAGGCCAAGAAGAACAAATGTGTAAAATGGAACTGGTGTAAGAATCAGTTCATTTACCCACTTGCTTTACAAGGAACAGAGTTATAAAAGAGATGGTAAAGAGCTTTAAAGGGATTTTCTGAATTCATTTATGTAGGGAAATAAAGATTTTTATCACTTACATTTGAAAGGAAAAAGAAATTCAAAAGGAAGAACATAATCAAGTGCATTGCAATGGATATTTAGCAAAGACATTCATATACTGCTTCTTACTGTTCCATTTTTAAAATGCAATTTTGACAATTCTGTTTCTTTAACTGTCTCTAGTCACAGCAAGTGCTGTTGCCTGCATTACAGCAAGAGCCCTTTCAACATCTGAAAACAAGAAACAGAGCACTGAGAGGCAACCTGTGCTTTCAGCTCTTCTTGACTGAACCCCAAAACAGCACTTCAGTAAGTAATACTGGGATAGGCCAAACCTGACATTATCTCATGCTGCTGCCATTGCCTAAATGAATGCTACATGCTGAATTCATAGAATATGAATAGTAACAGCCTGTATAAAATATTTATCTCTTCTAGAAAAGGTAAAAGGCACACGAAACACAAGTGGTAATGGTGATTTATATAATGCTTAGTGAGTGTATGTGACCCCACTAAATCTCATTATCTTAAGTATAGATATCAATTCCTGGGTGACAACTGAAATGTAGCAGTAGCAGAAGCACTGTGGATCTCCAGACTCCAATTACTCTAGGTAAAGTACGAAATATTTTACTATTAAACGACAAAAGCATCAGGGAAACTACCAAGTAATACAGTAGGTGAATACTTTATAATCTACTGCTTTGAACTTCCTTTCATGTTAGCAGGAACTGAATTCTGGGTCTGAACTCCACATAATAAACTTGACTTTGTTTCCACTGACATCAGCTCCAGTTTTGCTTCCAACCTTCACAGGAACCGACTAAGTGAAATAACACATGAAACAAATTACTCTAACTATGTATTTACCAGTTGTTCTCTAACATGTCCTTTCTGAGGTGCTGAGAAGTAATAGAAATACTGCTGTGACTCATAGCAGTGACCCTTAAGGATGTATGTTTTACTACATTCACAGACAAAAAGATGCGCAAAAATAAATACAAATGTACAAGATTCACTCTCTTTCAAACTCAGAGGCGGATGAAAAAGGTGGAACTTCAATGAAAATGAACGTGGAACCACACCATACAGACTCCAGCAGGAACCATGTCCTGCATGGAAATCTTGCATGTTAACAGTGAGACTGCACAGATGTAACATGTCCTGGTTTTGGCCCATTTCATTAGCGACGGGCCCAGAAAAACAAGACTTATCTTACTTCCCCTTCCACAACAAGAACATTTCTCTAACCCTGTCACCTAAGCATCCTTCATAGCCAAAATGAGAGAAAGCATTTTCAGGGACTAATTAATCCCACCTAATTTTTGACAGTTCTTTCATCTCATCATGCCTGGGACATCTGTACTTGAAGTGCAGCAAGTCAGAAGCTGTGCCCAGCTCTACAGCAGAGAGAGGATGAAGGAGAAGGACCTGCCAGCTACTTTTCTCATTTATAAATAGCCCATGTCCATAAGCACACAAGCTTCTATAATCCTTCTGAACTGTTGTGTAGCCTGATTCATTTTGTCTGCTTTTCCAAGCACCAGAATTTCTCCTGAAGTTGACAAATTAAAAGGGAAATGTCTTTTTTTAAATGTAAACAGAGGGAAACAGATGTGGGGTTTGTATTTCTTTTGTGTAAATTAGAGAGGGACAACATCACTGGGTTTCAGTCTGCATTGAGTCCAATATATATCAGCCTCTCCCCTCCTCCCCCCAAAAATAAATCAAACAATATTTTCATTTCAGTTCATATCACAAATATGATCTGAATTTTATGTACAGTAGAACGCACTCAGAAGAATTGCAGTGAGGCTGCAAGCATGTAAAACCAGAGCGAGTCCAAATTTGTCTCCAAGCATTCAAGTTGGGCTGTAATCAACTTCTATATACCTGAGAAGTTCAAACACAAGACACAGCTGTCTCGCAGATGCACTCAGCAGCCTCAGCCATGTGTCACTGAGTCCATCTGTCAAGATCAGGATAAATACCCATGAGAAAGTTGCTTTCAATTAAAGTGCCCAACAAGCTCTTCCAGGTAGTTTTGAAACAGACAGAAGAGTAATTACCAAATGGAATTCCTTTCCTGGGTTAATTGCATTCTCCCAGATTAGCCTCTGGCTATCTGTATCTATACCACACAAACTTTACGAAATAAACTTCCAAACTCCCCATGTGCCATTCTGGCTCTTACATAAACAAAGCTCTCTTCATTTAATCACACAGGTTGTTTAGGCTGAATCAGTGAAACCAATAATCTGCAGAGGCTGATTCGGCGCTGGCAACTACTTACCAATTTGCAAAGAAGTTTGGGGAAAGAAAGGCCAGCTGGGTATGGGAACAGATACTAGGACTCTTCTCCCAATTCCAAGGGAAATGTGGGATGGAAAAGGAGAGCAGAGGTGCAGCCCCCCAGTAGGTACTCGGGTTGTTCTGCCCCAATGAGGCACAGCTCAACCCAAGCAGCTTTACCCTGCTTCCCTAAACCTGCACCTCCATCCATCTGCACAAAGGTAATGAGGTGGGTGCCGGCTGCTGGCTGTGGGTCAGGGCACCGCCGTCTGTCAGGCGGTGAGGAGTAAGCGATGCTCTAGCCAGGCCTTGCAGTCCGTTCTCAGAATATGGTTTCAAGGACCTGCCAACAGCAGCTGGAGGCCAAATCCCGCTCGGTTGACGCCCCATTACTTGAAGAATTTTGCCTCCCTCGTTTCACTCTCCCTCAAAGAGTACCCCCAGGGGAGGCCTTAGGTATGAACGCTCACGTCTAAGCTGACTTGAAGGGAAGAGCTGCGACAGATTTGTTCTCTGTCAGCTCTTTTAGCAGCTCCCTCCCCAAAAGCACACTGCCCTTGGCACAATCCCCATCATGAACACATGACAGCAGATACAGGAGACGCCTGCTGCTTCAAGACCTCCCTAACTATCCTCCAAAACATGGGTAGGATCCCAGGGTCAGGAAGAGCCCTCTCTGCCCTATTCTGTTCCACTGTTGCCCCTAGATCAGTACCCAGCACTAACCTCACAGAGGTCCTGGAGCTCCAGAGAAGGGAATGGATAGACATGGGGCCGCCAAACCTCCCACCATCTGTGCATCCCCCAAAGGGAGAGTTAGCAATCAGGGAAAGGCAAGAGATGACCACAGTCTCTGTTTTTAATAAGGCAGAACTCTTGCTTAAGAGGAAATAATTTTATGGACCATCTAGGCCTGGTCTTGAAACCTTGGCAACACAGCATTATAGACCAACTTTCTTAACTTAAACCTTTTGCCAGTAACAGAGATGTTTCCATGAAACAAAAGAAAAAAAAAAAAACCCAAACCAAAACACACCTCATGTATAGTTTAAAGTCACTTGTAAAGGGAATGAATTTGGCTTTTTTCCCAGTTACTCAATACATGAGCTCTATGACTTGATCAGAAAGAAAAAAAGGGGGGGAAAGAGCAATGTATTGTTGTTGCATTCCCACTCTTGCCTTCTGGGGCTGTAAGAAAGAATAATTCACAATCGTTCCAAACAATTGTTGTCAAAATACTTTCCTTTTTTTGGCAATGTAGATATTAATTAATTGCATCTGTGTGGTTTGGGGGAATCTCTCGCTTGTATACCTCTGTTTCTTCAACCAAGCATTGTTAGAAAGGCATCAGCCTCTGTAATTTGATTTCCGTGTTGGTGTTGTCTATTTATTCAGTAGCTTTGCAAGCAGACTTAAGTTCCCTTGTGTTGGAAATATTATTTACAGAATGCCTTATAAGGGAACCATTTGAACTAATGTATGCAGAAATGTGTGAAGTTAAGAGACCCAGAAACTTCTGGCTGAAAATCAAATTCAGCTGCTGGCAATATCTGCTTAAGTTTCTTGTTTCCCACCTTGTCTAAGCTTTCCTCTGATAAAAACATGACTCAGTTGACTAAGTCCAAAAGTCATTAAGAACTCCTAAGTCCTAACTCTTCGTCGAAAGAGCAACTAATGCACTGTCCTCTGTGTCCTCTGTGGGCAGAGGCAGGGGCCCCCACAAAGGCAGGCAGGGGGATGCAGACTACACTCAGGGGATGCCAATGGCCTCCTTATGCCTCTGGGAAAGATTTCAGTTAAAAGGTATCTGGACTGAAATGGTGTTTTTTTTTTAAACAGCAGTGATCACCAGTTAGGGGGTAAGAACTACGGCTCATTAAAGGTCAGAATTAATCTAAAATTAGGGTTGGTAGCCTAAAATACATATCTAGAACATTCTGCCCCATGTGTTTTGGGGATGAATTACCTCCTGGAAGTGACTGCAGCTTACAGGAGGAGTTTATCTCATGCTGAATAAAGCAGCTAAAGCTAGGCTTGACAAGACAGCTAAAGCTAGGCAACAAAAGGCACAGCTTTCACAGCTCGGCTGACTTCAGCCTCCAGACCTGGTAATGACAAGTTCCACATGCCAGTACCCCAAATTACCCAGCCTGGAGGCCCGTGCCACTTGCAGCAGACATACATGCCGTAAAATTCAACCTGATATTAGCCTGCAGAACATGACCTGATTTGCTGCTGTTTCTCAGTATACCTGCAGGCTAACATGCTTTAATGTTTCACACGGCCAAAATGATACAGTAGGTTTTATTAACAAAATTAATGCCAATTCATGACAAAGAACGTTGAAACTATTAGCCACACTTAGTTGAATCCCTTGGGAAAAGATGTGAAGTGTTTCAGCAATTAATGGCTCACCATAATGCAAAATGATAACACAGACTAGGAAAGCTTGCATAGGAAATCACCCATGTAATAAACTCCTGGGGAGGTATGTTTTGTTGTTCAAAACACACTTTCCACAAATAAAATCAAAACAAACCCAGAAGTTCTGCGTGGGAGGGGAGGAAGAGGGAGGGGGAACATATCTGGCATTTGTACATTGGAGCCAATCAAATAATGGATGAGGAATCACAGCTGACATCATGGCATAACCAACAGTCTGGGACCTATTTGCATGTGGTTACGAACCAAATTCTCCTCTGCTGCTGATGTCATTTGACAAACTTTCATTAGTGACGTGGATTGGCAGGATTTCCTCTTTTTTTTCCACATAATAAATGCCCATGGCATAACCTGGGCACGTCAGGAATACTTCGAGGATGTGAGGTGTTTAAGAGCAGAACAATTCACGCTTTGGGGCTGCTCATGCATAGGCAGAGCAATGACACCTGCTGCCATCCTCTGAACACACCAGCAAGCATTCCTTCAGCCCACCTTCAGCAACAGGAAGCAGTGCAACATTTATAGAGCCAACCTGTTTAGTTGGCAGATAGGACAGTTAGCATGCAAGAGAAACAAACAGGGTGATTGCACTTATCCCCTTCCAGGCAGAACAGCTCAAGCTGCATGAGTGCTCCCAGCGTGTAAAACCATTAGGCACATAGTGTGAAAGCTGCTGTGGTATCTCAATATCCCTCTGCCTGACAGAGGAGCAAGCAACACCATTTGGCAGTCACATTTGCTTTCCTATGCTATTAAATGAAACTGGATTTTAAGTTTAAAAAAACCATCTCAAAGCAGAATTGACATTTACTCTGTTTCCTCTTAGTTACAGCTGTATTATATGTGTATGTGCACAGAGCCTATATGAATTTTTCCTAACATAGAATGGTTTAGGTTGGAAGAGACCTCAAAGATAATCCAGTTCCAACCCCTCTGTGCCATAGGCAGGGACACCTCCCACTAGAACAGGTCGTTCAAGGCCTCATCCAACCTGGACTTCAACACAGCCAGGGAGGGAGCAGCCACAACCTCCCTGGTCTCACCACGTGGCAGAAGTATACACTGAGGACTTTAAGACATTGTGACTGTTTCAATTTCAGTGGACTGTGGCAAAGAAGAGTTACATATCATTAATCATACTAATTCAAATGAGAATTCCTTTTTCCTTGAACTAGTGTTTTTACAATTGCCTCCAGACTTCGTGCTTTTCATTAATCCTATTAGAGCCATGGAATTACTTACTCCTTGTTTCATATATGCTTTTCTGTAAGTCAACTAACAAAACTAATTAGTAGCTGTGAAAGAGCATATTGATAGAATAAAAATACATGAAAAGGTTCTGAGAATTCTCAGGCTGAAGCCTATATATCATGGGAGTTTTGCTTAGTACTCCAGGCTCTTTTCCCCTAATATAAATAAACTTAATGTAAAATTGAAGGGTTTTTTAAGTTGCCTTTAAGAGACCATACAGTTCCTGAACAAACCTTTTTTAAATTAGACATAAACACGTGTAATCAATCTTTACTATGCAGCTTGGAATTTAGCATATGGTTGGGGATTATGTTTTTATTTTTCTAAAGCGGGCACTTGGCACTTGTATATGAAAACGTACAATTAGCAACAATAACCTGGACTAAGGCAAAAAGCAAATTTTACAGCATCCTGCAATAACAGCACCACTGTAAGAGTTAAATAATCCACCAGCAGCAGTCATACCCAGCAAGGCACAGACAGAATTTGTACCAGCAGCTCCACAAAGGTGGGGAACATTTTTTCAAGTTTGTTTTTAGTTGTTTTAAAGATTCTGGGGCAGAAATGTACCCAGAGCGAGTGGACAAAGACATGCTGAAGTCAGCTCAGCAGTGGCAATTCACATTTTCCTCAGGAATATAAAGCCATGTGTGATTTGCAAGAGCAACTGAAGATATTAACTGTATCAGGCACACTATTTCCAAGTGCTCCCCATTTCTGCAATGCTCTTCCCAAACTGCAGGCTGCTCAATCATATCCCTGGGTGAACCCCAAGCTCAGCAGGCAAAGCTGCAAAACATATGAGCAGACCAAAGTCAGAGTTCTCCAAGCACTCCCAAGATGAGCTGGGGACAAGGAGTTTGCTGGGATTCATATACAACTCATTATGATTGCCTGGAGGTGAGGGAGGCAACAGAGACCTGAGCATCAGGGCCAGGAGAACCAACTCTGCTCTGCTCTGCAGCACAGGGACTCTCCTGTTCCCATGTGTTTCAGATCTTTCAGCCTCACCTCTTGCTCAGCTGCCTGGAGGCACCAGGATCTCAGGCAATTTAATCTGGGCCTTGCTGCATTCCTCACATGCTGAAATTTCACCTGCAGCAGCTACCCAGTCTGCTGGGCATGCAGGGTGTTGGAGCAGGAGAGTGACAAAAAGGTTATGCAGCAACCAGGCACCGCTAAAAAGACATCATATTCCTCAGCAGCAGCCTAGCAAACCAGTCTGGACAATGCCATCACACAACTCTGCACTCTCATGTCTGCCGTTGTCACAGAGCAGTACAACACAGCCTCATGTACTTGATTCCCAGCGGCTTGAGAGGTCTGCATAAATACAAAAGCAAATAAAAAGGGGAAAGCTGACAGATGCTGGTACACATTTAAAATAAAATCCCTTGAGGTTTCTAGAGATGCATGTAAAAATCCAGCAGAGACTTAATTTTTGGAAGATGACATCATGCCGGCAGAAACAGAGAGATGGTGCAGGAACATCACGGACCAAGACGTAATCCTGCTCTAAACCTCCTTCACTGAACCTGTCCTAGCAGAGGACAGGCAGGTGGCTTGGCTGGGACTGGTCTGGACAAAAATCATCCTGGACAGAGGCTGTTCCCAGTAACATCAGCTTAACCACCTCTACCAATCCCCTCAAAAAAGGGTCTCTCCCTGAACCTGAACTGCCTCATTCTAAATTTAGTTTTAGATTCCTAAACTATTAATTACCTCAAAGTTTAATTACCTCGGTGAGTGTATGTGTGTGAAGTGTAATCAAAGCTGCAGGAGCAGCACTCAAAGCTAAATATCCTTGTTTATTTACAGAGTGGGTACAGCACAGACAACAGCAGTCTGAGTCCTCCCTGGTTATCTTGCCAGCTTGTTTTAATGCCAGCTTAGGCAGACCACCCACGCTAGGGTATCATGGGCTTGGTGCCCACGCAGCCTTTGGCCTTGCTTCTAAAGCTGCCAGTGAAGATGGCAATTAGGGCCGGCAGTGATTTGGACACCTGTCTGCTCCAAACCCAGATGAGACCACCAACTAATGCTTTACACGTGGGCTCCAAAGCAGCTAGCACTTCGCAGCTCCACTTTCTGTGGGCTGGATTTGAACTACTGGCCTGGAAGCAAAAGGTTCATTTATGCTGGTGTTGCAGGAGCCTGAATTCCCTCCCCCTCTACTTTCTGACTTCCAGTCTTTCTGAAACCAGACAAAAACGGGACACAGACATTTGGGGAAGTGGTAACATCCACCAGAAAATATAATTAAAGCATAAAAGCATCAGGCTTCAAAATGCACATTAAAACAAAGAGAGGTTTTGGCAGATGATAGGGGAGGCAAGGGGATACTGACAGGTGGCCAAGGGCAAGAGGAGGAGTAGAGGGAGGGAGGGGAAGCAGAGCACCCGCTCCTTCTGGCAGCCTTGCAAGTTTTCTCTTGCTTTTGCCCCATAACCTCTCCTTTCCTAGAATAGAGTCAGATGCAAGTTCTACCAAAGGACAGAATTGCAAAGAAGCACAAACATTCAGTCTTTTGTGTCGCATTTACTGTGTTCTCCCAATAAAAGCAACTTGTGCTGCACATCCAGCTTCCAGAGACTCCATGTGGCTATTTGAAGCCCTACCCGGATACTTGTTTTTTGCCCACATCTCTACAGACATCCTTTTCCTTTTGCAGGGTCTTTATGCAGTCATGCTTGTTTTTCTTTCCTAGTCTCAGCTTAATTTATTCTCCTGCTTCTATGTCATTTTTCATCCCACTATCGTCCTATCACACAGGCTCATATAAATTCCTCCCTCTCTCCTCAACTGCCACAGTCCTAACCTCCAGCTGGGGCAGACAGCTTAAGGAGAAGCACAGATGTTAGCATGGCCAGACTAGGGCAGGCTGGTGGCAGTTCTCAGCTTGCCATTGCTCCAATGCTCCAATGCTTATCAGTAAGTAGTCTTTTATGGGGGCAGATAGAACACACATTATTTTGGTGTCTGGAGAGTGTGTGGTGCAGGGGGAAAAGGGCCTCTGGCTTCCTTTTCCTACAGAGAAGACACAAATGCACTGACCTGCCTGGC
Organism: Psilopogon haemacephalus; assembly: GCA_013396835.1. Classification (NCBI taxonomy): domain Eukaryota; kingdom Metazoa; phylum Chordata; class Aves; order Piciformes; family Megalaimidae; genus Psilopogon; species Psilopogon haemacephalus. The sequence continues at coordinate 251,980 of VWZI01000957.1, read as the reverse complement.
AATCCAGGATGGAAAAGGTAACAAAAAATATTCTTTATCTCTGGGAAAAAGCTCTCAAAAAAGCCTCCCCAGTTCCTACCTGGTTTTATTGTGCTGGGCAAAGATAAGGGTACTGAATGAGTCACAAAGTCTTCCTAAAAATTCTACCATTTTACTTAAAAAAATCTTATGGTTTAACTCACTTTCTATGAAAAAAAAAAACAACACTTTAAAAAAAAAAAAAAAAAGCCAAAATGGGTGAATAAACCCTGATATTAGCTGGATCAGAAGCTTTCATCAGCAGGGACACACTACTGAGTGTCTTGCTTCCAGAAACATCAGACATTGTATTGATCTGACCTCAAGGTTATCAGCAGAGGTCAGGAGGAAGAGTTTGATAGGCATGATGGAAACAGGCTCCTCTGGTACATCTGGGTCAAGAAGAGTGGTGGGTTTACTCCTGCACAACGTGGCGAAGGTGATCATGAGCAAGAGAGTATTTCTATTTCAGATAAATTGCTTGGGAATTCATGAAGACGTTGGGAAGCCAGAGCAGCAAGAGGTGGCATGGGATGAAAACAGAGCCCCTTTGGCTCCCACGCTGGGTGGTGAGGCTGGGATGGATAGTCTTGTTTGAAGTAGCAGCTGCCTCAAGTCTACCCAGGTTTGTGAGCTTGGAGAGCCTTGTGGAAAAAGGGCGAGAATGGCTTGCTCACTAGGCAGGTTTTTCCAAGTTCTCAGAGCTCTAATTATGATGGTGGGTGAGGAGAGGCAATTTGCCAGTGTACCCTTGGCAACCTGTTTATGTGGCCTTTCAAGTTAATACAAGGAATAGGTAATATATGAACTGACATGGGGATTTAGCAAATCTTGCACTCCTTACGTCCCCTTCCGCTGCCCAGCTCTCAGACGCGCGCACCAGGCTATGCCAGACTGCACCTTCATCATAATTCCCCCCGGGTGCAGAGGTGATGCCAGTAGGAAGCCATCAGTCTTCATAAAGTTGAGTCATTCCTTTCTAAGAGAATGAGGGGACACAAGCCCTTTGATGGGCCAAATGCTGCTCTCCCTGAATGCTGGCACAAATCCTGGCCATCAGTCAGTATTACAAAGGGACTGCTCAGGATTTACGCCGCCTAAGTCAGAGCAGAATGAGGCCTGATAACTGCTTTATTTATTTATTTTTTTTTTAAAATGAAGGCTGTAAAATAAACCATATGGATTTTCACTTATATTAGATGTGTAAAGAGGTCTCTGAAGAGCAGTTTGTAAATGCAGAGGAAAGTGTATACTGTGCATCAGACCATAGAGGAGAGCCAGGAAGGCATCTAGAGCCCTGCGAGAGGCACTGAGCGCTGCAGGCAGTGCCCACAGCCACTGGCTCAGGCACCAGTGCTGTGCTCCTTTAAGCTCAAGCTGGTGCACCATGTAGCACAGAGCCTGTAGATTCAGCTGTGTTCTTACCTCACTTTCCCTTCTGCAGTGACCTCATCCTGTTACAATGCTACTATTCATGCAGATGGGGTGGAAGACTGCATACAAAAGTTTCATTTAGGCACATAAACATGAATATTTAGCCTGTCTGATTATAAATGAAAGCCAAATACTTCGACTTTTTGCAATCTGCAAGAGACTTCTTTCTCTGTAACCCTGATTTTACAGTCCAGCACTGCATCACAATATAACGAACCACATGTAACAATTTCTCTGATAACCACGTTAATATCCCTGTCCTCAGTGATCCCACAGCAGCTTCTCCTGCCTGTAAGTATAAGCAAGAAAGGGAAAGAGAGCCTGTGCAAAGACACACTAAGAGAAGACTGAAAAAATTATAAACACCAACCCTGATTCTCATTCTCAGTGAGTGTAAACTGGTGCTGGAGTAAGCACAGCTGCATCATTGACATTAGCTCTATCCCTTGATGAAGCTGCTAGCAATGTATATGCTATTTCACTAAGCAGTTACTGTGTTCCTCTCTGTGACATGCAGAGTTTTTAACTGTGCACAAGCACAGCGATGAACACTGAATATTCCAGCACTAAACTTTCTGAAGCTCAGAAGATGAGTTCTGTCACCCCACTGGCTGCAAAGCCTTGACTGCCCTCTGTCCCGAGGTGCCACTAGAGAGCCATCCAGAGAACCCAATGGTAGACTGCAGTTAGCTCTTAACCCAAGTGCTCGATTAACTCAACTATGAGCTTTGGCTCCTGACTTAGACAGGTGTCTCAAACTGGGCTAAGTAAACAAACCCAGTATAGTTTCCATAGCCAGACCTGACACTCCATCAATTTCAGATGAATAAGATGAGCAATTAAGTAAGTTTGCACCCTGTTTCTTCTGCTTGACAGTCCTCGGCCATAGTTACCTACCTTCCCTGTCAGCTATGGGATACAGTAATTTGAGTTGACTGCATCTCATGTACTTGGGGGGTTACTACTATGGAGCTCAGGTACTCTTCCCAAATTCTGCTGCCAATGGGTCATGCTGCATCTTTTCGTAATAAAAGAGTTTCTATCCCGTGCTGCTTTGTATAAACAACCACACAACACAGCTGGTGGGAGCAAATTGCAGCAAAAATAGTGACATTAATTACAGAAATTGCAACACTTTTCACTGCCCCAGAGAAAGAGCATTCCAGTTGTGCACAGGTGTCCAGTAACACTTAAGGAGTCTCAAGTTCAAATAAACACATCACAATTGACAGACATAGTGCATTCGCTATGACAGCTATTCATGTGTGGCCTAATCATAAGCATATTACAAGTAAAAGGAACCATTTAATTTGACTTGTGTAGTCCTAGGAGTTGTTCCTGTCACTAATACATGATTTTCTTTGGCCCTCTTTAAGTGATCCCTGATGCCTTTCTGTGTTGTGCTGCACATCTCTGCAAATTCCCATGCTACTTCAAAGGTCACATTTCTGCCCGTAGCTGAGATTGCTTTCAAGTTTCTTCCTTCTCTTTTTAAAAGTTTCCCTGGTTTACATCCTTCTTTGAGGGTATTTTACCTTCATCCTCTCCAGCTTGTTATAAAAAGACAGAGGAGTGATGTGAATCTGAGTACAGGTTGGGAGGTGATCTGCTGGAGAGCATCCCTGTGGAGAGGGACTTGGGAGTCCTGGTGGATAATATCCATGGCACAGCAATGTGCCCTTTTGGCCAGGAGGGCCAATGGGATCTTGGGGTGTATTAAGAAGAGTGTGTCCAGCAGATCAAGGGAGGTTCTCCTCCCCCTCTACTCTGCCCTGGTGAGACCTCATCTTGAGTACTGCATTCAGTTTTGGGCTCCCCAGTTTTAGAGGGACAGGGATCTGCTGGAGAGGGTCCAGCAGAGGGCTACAAGGATGGTAAATGGACTGGAGCACTGCCTGATGAGGAGAGGCTGAGGGACCTGGGGCTGCTTAGTCTGGAGAAGAGAAGACTGAGAGGGGATTCAATAAATGTTTAGAGCAATGGATGGAAGCTGCAGCACAGGAGGTCCCACCTCAATACAAGGGGGAACTTCTTGACTGTAAGGATCACAGAGCACTGGCACAGGCTCCCAAGAGAGGTTGTGGAGTCTCCTTCTCTGGAGCCTTTCCAGGCCTGTCTGGATGTGTTCCTGTGTGACCTGAGTTGGATTGTCTGGTCCTGCTCTGGCAGGACAGTTGGACTCGATGATCTCTTTGGGTCCCTTCCAACTACTGACATCCTGTGAGACTGTGATCCTCTGAATTTCTGTCCTGTGAGCAGTTCAGAAGGGGACAGAACTGTCCACCACAACTCACAAACTGAGGTCTGTCAACACTTTAGGCGTTGCTGGCCAACACTGGTTAGGGAATCAGCAAAATATTTTGCCGCTCCTCCCTGCTCTCCAACCATGGTAATCTCCTACTCCCTTCCTAACCACAGTCTTGCATCCCTAGACAGTCCCATCAACATCTGGAATGTATCTCATACTTTGCAGCCAAATCCCAATCTTCTGCACCACCTCAGGTTCACAAGAACATTGTGTGTGTCAAGATAGCAATAATGTATGATCAAGACAGTGGTCAGCTCCCAAATGGGACCTTGATGTCCATGGGGACTGGCACCCAAAGCTGCTTCAGCCAGACAAATGGGTAACACCAACATAAAATATTACTGGAAAACTGTCACCTGTGAAGCACCTGCTAAATTACAGCTCTTTTATCTCCTGTTTCTTGCGTGTGCAGTTTTCACACTTACTGTCAAGGAAGGAGAGGGTTCTGATGAGAAAGAGGACCAGAAGACTTGGACTTTGCAAAGCAGATTTGAAAGGAGATTTCTGCTACAAATTTGCTAGCCAGTTAATGAAACACATCTTTACAGGGATCTGAGTAGCTATTAGTCTCAAAACAACGATGTTCAGAATTTTACAAGCAATTTGTTGTGATAATTCAGACAGACTCCCTCTGCCAAAGCAAATCCACCATTAGCACTTAGGAATTCACGTTTCTGGGTGGATTCTGGATCACTCCTATTTTGGAGCGGTGAAAAGTGTCACAAATTCTGTAAACGCTCCCATTGTACTGTAATTTGCTCCTGCCAGCTGTGCTGTGTGACTGCTCATACACAGCACTGTGTGATAATAACTGTGCCAGTAGAAAAAGAGAGCCACAAACTCTTCCCCACCTCTTCCTTTCATGTTTGTCAGCCCATGCGGAGGCGCAAGGGGACACCTAACCATGTGGCGTGCGTTGTAAAACAGCTCTCACTGGCTAGCAGGAAACGCTCTCTGGGTCCCTGCACACATTTTGGCATCTGGTAAAAGTTTAAGAATTCCTCATCTTCCACCCAGAGAATCATCTTTCAATTTGAGATGAACTCTCAAAAGATGACAACTCTGACCCAAAAAAAAAAAAGAAGGATTTCAAATGCTGCACTTGCAGAAAAGTGATTGCTGCAAGATTGCGCTGCCATGATTAAGCGAACGTTTGGGAAGAGCTTTGGAAACTGCAGAAAAGAAAAAAAAAAAAATTGGCCTTGTTGTTCCATGTAAATTTGTCCCTGACAGATTAAATTTTACCCAGTGGCACTTCCAATTACATGCCTCAAATAAGGTTTTAATTTAGATTTAATAAGACAGTTATTGCATGCTAATTAAATACTAATGGATTATTAAAAGCGCATTTTGTGCAGGTTTAGCAGTTCCCATAGTAAGTGTATCTCTCTCAACCTGAATACACATGGTTTTAATCAGCCATCATTGCTGAAAGTTGATGTGATTGGACTTAAGAAGACAATTATGGTACGTCTGTTACACAAACATGGATTTGATGGAAGGATAAATATGCAGTGATTATAGGTATCTGCTAAATAGTAAGTCTTGCTTTAAAAGCTTTCATATATCATGTGTATTTAAATTTTACAATGGAGCAGGCTCACACCCAGGACTGGTCAGCAAATTGCATTTCTTCTAAAAGCAATTCTTGATTAAAAGACTCTTCATTATTCTTAGACACAGATTTCTGCTTAGAAGCAGCATAGTTACACACACATGGATTTGATGGAAGAATAAATACACAGTGATTATAGATATCTGCTAAATAGTAAGTTTTGCTTTAAAAGCTTTCATATATCTTATGTATTTAAATTTTACAATCGAGCAGGCTCACACCCAGGACTGGTCAGCAAACTGCATTTCTTTTAAAGGCGATTCTTGACTAAAAGACTTTTCATTATTCTTAGACACAGATTTTTGCTTAGAAGCAGTATAGTGCACTTTTTATATAGTGTCTGTTAACAAAAATATATCTTTATCACTTGCCAAGAATGATGTCACATTTGAAGCCTTTGGCCAATTCCTTAGCCAATTGGAGCCTACTTCTGAAGCATGTAAAACTATTTATCTTTCAAAAACTCTGGCAATCTCATTGAACACTTCTACACATATTGAGGTATCAGGTACCCTTAGTAATTCAGTAAACTGAAAACCAAGGCTATTAAAACTGAGATAGTTCAGCAATTACAGGTATTTTAACTAGCACTGGTGAAGCTTTTTAATCAATTCTTTAAAAAAACACAAACTGATTGCTTAATAACAAAGCATCCTCTGTTGCTTCGGATCACAGAAGCCACAGTAACAATGCTGCCTCACTGACTCCTCATCATGCCTGCACCCATGCCAAAAGGATGCAGGCATCAGAGGAAGCCCTCATCAGGATATGTTTAATTAATCCTTTAAACTGTAAAACCACAGTTACTGAAGCAACCTGACACTGAAACTGTTACCAGCTTTTCAGAAGATTCTCTTATCTCTCTGTACTATTGACACAAGCCTGAAAATATAAAGCAACAGAGCCCATCTCTCTGCAATGCAAGGATTACTAGCATTTGTTAACCTACTCATACTTTCTGTCTTGGCAGATCCATCTCAAAACCTTTTGCAGAACGATCAGCTTGAGAAGGGAATAATATCCCTCTACTTGCATCAGTGCAAGAGTGGAAGCGAGGGCTTTCACAGCAGAAAGCCCCTGTTAAATACCTTGGCACAAAAGATGCCAATGTAGCAGGCAAAAACTGATCACATCTAAAAGAAAAATTAATTTAGTGGTCTCACTGCATATACCAATTGCGAGCACTGCTCTCTGGTTCTGTGCTACGGCAGCAGGACAACTAGTAGGGGGAAAAAAAAAAAAAAAGCTGTTGCAAGCCAGACTAGAGGTACCTTGGCAGGCTGTGTGGGTGAGCTTGCATGGCTCCTGCCAGCACTACAATTATTAGATGCTATCATCCCCCTGCATTCACTAGTACATGCAAACTTTTAAAACAAACAAGCAAATCAACCACACAATGAAGTAATGGGCTGGTTTGCATCTCTCCTGGCATTGCTACAACCTCATTCATCTGATAGCCACGCTACTGAAACCAAAGCACAGAAAACTCAGTCAAACAAATGAAAACACACAGACTTATTCTTGTACTCACTCTCCCAGACAGCACAGGAAAGGAGAGACAGTACAGAACATTTGCAGTGGTATCTATGGGATGACAAGCACTTAAAACCATTCCACAGCACAAACTCAGAGCTAGCATTTGTGCCAAGTCTCAATGACATGCTTCAGTAACACGAATTGCTTACTGTTGGGCTTCATTTAACCATCCTGTTTCTAGTGGTTCTCTGAACTATGGATTCTTCTCCCTGAGAATACAAAAGCCCAAGGTATGAGTTCATTGCTAAAGAACGAAAGCATCTCAGCAGCCCAGGCTGCCTGGTGATTTGCTGAGCTCCCCTGCGCCAGTTCTGAATTTTCTTCTGATTTAACTGTTAAGGTTTAAGCTAAAAAGAATCCACCCAGTGAAGCACTCTGTATGCAAGTATGATCCTAATCCAAGCCAGGAACAACTCTCCAGCAAGATTTTCTGTTGTTGTTTAACTGAGGAAAAGCAGTGCTCCTAGAGCACTACAATGTCTGCAGTAAGGACGGTGGCTATTTGGGTTCTGGGGAAACACTGTGGTTTGGTCTCATCTTTAGAAGAGATGTCATTAAAGCACCTTATTTTTCCTTTTTTTGTGAATGACTAGACAGGCAACAGGCTTTTTCTCATAGAAAGCTACATTTGCCTCAGTGCTCCAAAGCAATCTGTAAAACTTGCCTCTATTGCTGACTAATTATTACTGTTAAGCAAATGTTTTCCTAACGGTTATATCTGAAACCATCAGATGAACTATAATTTGTGACCAGCCTTTGTACTTGGTAATAGCCTAACGTGGCAGAGTCAGAATCCATTCATTAGCTCCGGCAGGCAGCTCCAGCCTTCCGTGCAAGGAGCAAAGATTAATGTGGACATTGTACTCAGGGTGGCCCTCACGCTGCGAACCCCACGGTTTCAGCTTCATTTATGAATCCACCAACCTTTTTTTTTCTTTGCTCAGGAGTAACACTGTTAGTGAATTAAAAGACTGAAATATGTAAAGAAACTCAACCACGGAAGACATCTCTGAATTCTTCATTATTTACAGATAAACCAGGATATTCAGCCTGCTTGAAATGATAGGCCACTAGCTGTTGTTCATCCCTAAAAATGTACTGGAACTGACTTTTGATTGGAATGTGACTGATGAGTGGGGAAGCAAATGTTTCCACTTAGTAACGAGAATAATGCCTAAATATGAGGTAGTAGCATAGTCCCAACAATTTGGAACTGATGAGGTTTAGGCATATTCTTCAGTACAGATGAATATTCTTTGCTCTGTCTTCTTTGAAATACACAACCCTGGAGTAAACCATTCTGTACTTTCCTGTGTTTCTACTTTGTGCTTTGTGTTGTTAGCTAACAGTTTATTTCTGGCTTGTTCAGGCGGTTTAATTTATGTCATACACTTAATCCTAAATATTTGTTTCGTATTGTAAGTTTACCTTTTGTCACTGAAGCTCATGCTGACAGGGGAAAGTAATTCAATCAAGCAATTTAAGGCTTGATTCCCCAAACTACTTGAACATCTGTTTGTTACATTCTGCAATCACACTATGAAGAAGCACAAAGACTCATAGTGTTAAGTGTGAACTGGGATGTTTTTTGCCCGGGTTCTCCACGCTTTAATTTCACTCTGTATTTGCCATCTATCAGCCAGGCACAATCTTGCCAACGTAATAAACATTATCTAAATGGAACTGTAAATACTATACACAGTTATTCTGAATTAAAGTTCGGTGGATTGCAAGAAAAGAAGATATCGTGAGAATATAATGCTTAAAATATCCAGGCCCATAAATGTATTCATTTAGCTTAAAAGCAAAACAGAGATAGCATATCTCTTGCAGAGCTCATCAGTGACACCAGGCAGTCTACTCAACACATCTTCAACTTCACCTTCTTTTACTGAAACAAAAGGACTGAAGAAAGAGAAAGCATTCAGCTCCACTTTCCCTTCCAAACAGAAAATATATATCCTCCAAATGAACATAATTTAGAAGGAAATTGTGGGGAAATTCTGAGTCTGACCATCGTCTCTTAAATTGTGTGTTTGTTCGTAATTCCTTTGTGTGTGCAAATGACAGGAGTTAAACTAGTGCAATAAATTTACTTTTTATCCTCTTTCTTCAAAGCAAATTGAGTTAAATTCCAGTCACAGTTATGGCCTCAGGGAATCTAGGGTTTCACTAAGACAATAGCAGTGAGTTTATACAGTCTGAGACACCCCAGGACAACCATGGATGTCAAAATATCATATTTCTCTACTGTCTATGTTGCTCTGTTTCACGGTAGCTTTATTTCAAGTAAACTTCATTTACAGGCTCCTATGCATTTGAACTCAGTTTGCATCACTCTCTAAAGACTGGAGTCATCTCTGATTATCCCACTGCATGCACACCCCCACCAGCCCCTTGTATCTGCACATTAAGACTCCTCTCATCCTAAACAGCCTTCTCTAATGATGGGGAACCTTTCCATTGCTCAGGGCAGAATTAATGTCTTTGGGAGGCAAAAAAAAAAAAAAGCCCACACACCTTACTGTGATCCAATAATAAAGCCTAAAGAAATAATAGCTGCATCCCTTGTGGCCACATGAGATGATATCACAGGTCCTTCCAGACCCAGTGCTGCTGGTTCCCCTGGGCACTGCCAATTGAACATACAAGTGATTTCTGCCCTCCAAACTTCACCAAAGGCATAAATCATGACCTCATGGTACACACAACGGGGAGAAAGAAATAGAAAGTGCCAAACTTATCTTTTAAGTGCTTCTTGCTCTTTCCATTTTTTTTCTAATAGAGGCAAGACATTTCTTCAGTGTCTGCTTCTCCACTGTTCTTATAGCAATCACCTAAGAGACTATATATATATATATATATGCATATACATGTATATACATATATAGTTACTGTAGAATGAAAGGTAAGAGGAGTGTTTTAAATGCATCAGAAGTTGAGAAAGTTAAATATCTAAGACAATGAGGTGTCAAAGCCTGCTCAGCATTTACATACTGCCAGAGCGGAGTTCGGAGCCTAGGCTCACTCAGGAGTAGCGACAGAGGGCAAAATTAATTTGGGAGGACCACACATCCAGTGAAGTTCATAGAAAGGCTTTGTGCATGCCACAGTGCCTCAATAATATACCTTTTGTTAAATGTTAAAAAGGTCTTGGCAAAGACAGGTGATGACTCAGGAAGCGCAAGCAAACAGAGTCTCTGAAAAAGTAAGCAAAACAACTCCATCCCCTTTCAAGTTTAAGAGAAATATTATCAAAATCAACAAAAGCAGTGTTTGGCAATAAGTCTAACCATCACCCCAATTTAATTGTGGTTGTGCTTAATTAGTTTTCAGAGATGGCTTTAGCAAAGCCCAAAGGCCATCAAAGACAGCCCATTGGAAGCTGTGACACTCAGACAGCTCACGGATCTGAAGCCTCTGAATCTAGAGCAGAAACACCCTCTACGAAGTTTCCAAAATGGAAACCAAAATATTTCTCTGAGAATATTTTTCCTCTACTCTTTGGCTGGTAACCTGATGTGCACCTTCTCCCTTGAACTTTCTTCTCCAGGCGCTGGCATGGGTGCAGCCTGTTGGGTTGCTGACCATGCAGAGGGGCTCAAAACATCCAGGCTAGCTGCTTCGCTGCTGAGGGCAAGGCAGGCAAATCTGATTTATTTTGCATTTCAAACAGACCACGAACATGGGTGAAAGAAGCTGTCACATCTCAGCTAAGGGAACAAATTAGGCTGTCCATCACAGGACTGTGTCTGTACATTAATAAGAGGGCCCCAGGGTGCCATGTGAGTGAGCACTGGGAAGCCAAGCCTCTGAGGGTGCTGCTAGGAGCAGACACAGGAGGCACTGGCCTTGCCTCTGCTGTTGGGAGTCATGATGCACAAGGGTGTGGCTGCAAAAAGCAGGCGATGTGGAAAGCAGTGGTCAGCGTTGGGCATTCTTCATCTCCTAAGCACTGCTAATGCATGCTATTGAAAGCAAGGTCAAACACACAGAGCCAAAGGACACCATTTATATATGTTCTGGAGGGGGCTTTTACAGCTACCTTAACTGAAAATGTGGCTTTTTACAGTCAGATTAATTTGAAGAAAACAACACACATACTACTAATAACTTAGAGTCACCAAAAGTGCTGGGCCACTAATACCTCACAATGGCAAGTCTAGGTAAAGCTCCAGGGACAGAAATACCAGTGCAAGACAGTCAGGTTTTATGGTAGGGATGTCCCCAGGCCATAGCCATCCTTTGCAAAATTGTTCCGACACCATTGAAGACATCCCAAGGATGAATTAGCTTCATGACATTTTACATTACATAATGAGATCTGATTTGGGGAGTTTCTTAACAGTTTTACTGCTACGGCTTCTACTTCTAAATAAGATTTGTACATCCCTAGCTTAAATTAAGTTTCCAAAGTCTTTTAAGCCATACATCACCTAGACTACAGAAAATCAATTTACAAAAGAGGTTTCCAAAACATACGTGCTTTGGTCTTCGACCTAGGCTGTTTCACAGCATTGCTATCTGCTGTAAAATTGCACTTGTAAAAGTCCCACTCAGAGCAAGACTACGCTTCCCAGCTGGAAGACGTGAGGCCTAAGAGATGGGAACGTGAAAGCTGCTGCTAACTTGCTGCATACAAAGAGCAAAAGACAAGCATGATCCCCGTGGCCAACAATAAAACAAACCATGCAAACAGAGAAAAACACTTTCCAGCAAAGTCATCTAAAGCTGAAAGAAATAAAGTGCACAGGACCTGCCCTTCCCACTGTGGATTAAAGCTGGTTAGAACGGGGTACATCCAATGAATCTACAGCAGGAAAAAGTGCAGTTGCAAGCTCTGTGCTGCTTTCACGCCTCCAGAATAGAGCTCGATTTTGACACTAAAAATCTTTGCAGAGGTTGATCATTCTCTCAAACTTGACACAGTCATAAATCCAAAGCACTGTGCAGCCAGGCACAGAGTTGTTGTTCTTTTTTTTTTTTTTTTCTTTTTCCCAGGATGAGAACACATCTGAAACAACACGCTCAGACAGTGTGGTATTATTTACTTACAGCTGAGCTTAGGAGATCGGGTAGCAGCCTCAGAAATTAGCCCAATTATTTGAAATTGCGGTATAGTGTAAGAATTCTGTCAGGAGAGAGAAGTGCAAGAGGCAGAGTGATGAAAAAAAAAAAGAAAAACAACTAAGATGCCTACTTTTTTTTTTTTTTTAATAAAGCAAAATGAACCAAGGCAAGTATTCAAAAATGACTTACTAAAAACCATTTTATAAACTAGCTTTAAAAATCTCTTAATAGCATTAGCTTACCTTCTGTTGTGTCTGAAGAAATATATATGAACCAATAATGTTCTCATGAGATTTCATTACTGAAAAGGCTCATTAGAAAAGGCATTAAAATACTAATTACCTCATAAACTATTTAGTTGTGTACCCACTGGGATAGTACTTACGAGTGCTCAAGCTCTTCAGAGATTCAGCTAATCAATTAATGCTCATTACAACCAGAAAGAGTATGCAGGCCGCAGCATACAGGAGAAATAAATAAGTCAGAGGTTAGCAAAGAAAGTGACTTGGCTGTAATTGAGCCTTCCTTTGTAACACAACTGCTGTCTGCTACGATTTAATTTTAATCAGCCTTTTTGATACTTCTGGTAACGTGACTCCTCTCGTCTCAAGAATCTCAGCTATTGTTATTGCTCCTTCAAGTACATAATTTACTATGTGAGATACATCAAATGCTACATAGAGATTCAAGTGGGCAGGTATAGTGTTCACTGACACCATGCTAACATTACCTACTGGGTAATTACCTACTCTCCAGAGGAGAGGGACCTGGGGGTGTGCCTTGGGTGGTTTCCTCCTTCAAAGAAGGAGAGCAGCCACAGAGACATAGCTGCACTGCTGTCTTTCCCCTATCTGCTCCCACAAAAAACAAAGCCCAACAGCAGCACAAGCCTAAACTCTGCCAAGACTTGGGATGGGGCAGAAGATGTCTTCAGGAGAGAACTGAGCTCTCGGGTGGGGAGGAAAGGGTCCTGCTTTATGCCTCACAGGGACGCTACACAAGCTGCTACTTTCTGAGCACCAGGACTGCAGACTTTATTCTCACTGGACATTGCATAACACTACTGACACTGGAAGCACCTGGGGCCTGGATGGAGCCTGGTGGGCAACTTTCCTTGCTTTCTGCCCAGGCTCCTGCAGGGCAGTACCTGGCATACATGCTGTCACCATTATCCTTGCATGGATATCAGTCTGTCACCTCTGATGTTAACATCTCACTGGGGAACAAAGGACAGAGAGCAAACTGCAAGAAGCCCACAGCTTCAGGCAGATGCCATTTGCTAACCATCCTGCAACAGCCTGGAGGCTGGCAGCGTGTTTCTGGAAGAAAGTCACTTTTAAAATGTAGTTCTCAGCACAATCTGCAGCAGCTCCGGTTAAAGATGTACAGCTCTTAATCCTAGTTGCTTATTATTCCCTTCACATATGTAACTCAAAAGATCTTTGATTCTGCTTATGGCCTTAAAAATCTCTGCAGAAAGATGTTAAATGCTGCTGTTTTCACTCTGACAAGCCAGAGATGGGAAACAGCAAAGTGAGGAATTTTAGAGGTACTTCATCCAACTTGGTGATTGTCCAGGTGACGGTGGTCAGGAGCCCTGGGCTTAGCACAGCTCCTCTAGGAGGCAAGCACCTGGTGGATGGGTACTACAAGTCACAGCTCTGTTGTTTAAATTTTTGTGGGCAGTACTAAACTAGTGTCATATATACCAGTTTTACTAAGTCTAGTGTAAACACATCTTGGATTTGAAGTGTAGTAGAAAGCTAAAGTTTACTTTCTAAAATCTTTTAAATGGGCTTAACCTACCCTGTCTTCTGAAATGAAGGATTTGGGTATCCTTGGCAATGCCACTAACCACACATTTCACAAAGGGCAGTTAATTCCTATTTGAATTCTCAGTAGTGATGCAGCTATATACCAGTTTTTGCATAAACCCTCGATCAACTCTGGGAACTCTTTATGCAACTTATTCAAATATTTCTTGGGCCGAGTTTCCAATCAAACTAATCCACCACTAACATAATTTATAAGACTGACAACTCTGCAAACTGATGTAGCAGAACAAGCTTTCCATCCTCTGTGCTCATGGTAGTCATCCTAAATGGAAACAAGTGGGTTTTTGGATCGCATGCAATGGACTTTCACTTTTTCATTGTTTTTTTCAGCATTCTAAAGTATTTCAGGAAAAGTGGCTTCTCAACAAAAGATAAGGCAATGCTCAAATAAATAGGTGGACAAAGTTAGCTAAACAGGCATAGTTAAGACTACTTCTTGCACAGTAAAAGTGCGTGGAATAAAGGAGGAAAGAACCCCACCAAAATCACAGAAACCCAAACCAGAGCAGAAAACCAGCCCCACATGCACAAACGTGCACTTGCAGACATCTGAGCAAGGAAGCTGGAACTCTGCAGATTGTTCACTGTTACTGTTGCCTACCACCGCCTCTTGTTTAAACGTAGTACTGGGAGAGTCCAGATTTAGTACACATCCAGATATTAATGTTTTGGCAGGATTGTTTAATTTAAGAGGATTCCTAGAAGATGAAGTTAGAGCAATATCTGTTACAAAACTCCACATGCAGAGTTTTCCCTCCGACACAGATGCACACACTAGCTTCAGAGCAGCTGCACACGTCCATCAGAGGGAAAGGAGTTCAGTTCTTCTGCCACCCTCATCCTGGGTATCTCCTGGCTGCTATGTTGGCAGCCAGAACAAAGCTCAGGCTTAACCTCATGCTAAAGAGCCTCTGTTAACAGTCGGGGAACACAGCCCATCCTCTTTACATATATTTCTCCTGAACCACAAGCAGCACATAAAGCAGACCTTAGTCAAATCCAGTAATGATGCTAGGTATTTTGGGAAGGGGAAAAAGAAGGAAAAAAAAAAAAAAACAAAAAAAAGGGAAAAAAGTTGGCAGAGTAAGGCAAATGTCATACTTCAGTGTATAGTGGTGTTCTGTCAGAAGCCAGACATATTAAAAATATTTACATAATTTAAAATAATTTGTACAGGTCTAGTAAAGTCTATTTTGGGCTTTGGTGCTTTAATAAAAGTTTAAACATTCACAGGATCCCATTGGGCTTCATGTGTAACCTTGGCATTTGAGGGCAGTATTGAGGATATGCCACTAGTAAACTTTTCATATTAGTATGAGTGCGAACTGAAATACCATAATAAAAATATAACAATATTTCTTGTGACTTGAAAACAGCCCTGGACTTTATATGTATTTCCAGATGGGAAACTAAGAATGTATTCTATGTTTGCACGTGTATAACCTTTTAGTCTAATTTAAACATTCCAGAATAATGTGGTCTAAATATAACAACACGAATTATCCATCAGTTGCAAAGAAACATCAGGGGATTTTTTCATTATGAATCATTAGGGACAGGTACCAGTACCTGCCACTGAGTGATAAAGGAGAATCAAAAAATTCCTGGTGATTGCTTGGTATGATGAATCTATTCTAAAAAAATCTCCTGAGATTATCCTGGGGCTTAGAGAAAATAATTTAAATCTTACGTAATGAACACCACCTATAGGAAGCAGACTAGGAAAAATTACGTCAGAAAGTTTCATAGAAGATATTGGAAGAGCTGACAAAACCCCAGCATGCAAAAGGAAGAGGCAAATGTGTACTGCGTTCTAAATAAAAGAATAACATTTAAACCAAAAGCCAAAACCAGCAAAATGCTTACCTGGTAATATCAAACTGTGAAAGGGCCAGAGCTTGCTTAAAGGAAAATGCTAAGATTCAGAAGTATAAACTTGGTCCTCGGTGATGCAAAACCCACACAGCTCCTTTGAAGTCAATGACTTTACCCAGATATGTAGCAGCTGAGGACCAGGCTAAATTTTAAAAGTAATCTTTGACTATATCAGAAATGTTGCCTCTGGGTTTTAAAATTTTTTTCAAGGTAGAGGAGTGTGAAATTCTATTTTAAGATGCTTATGAGTCTTGTTTGGGTTTTGAATACTTATTTTGGAAAACTGGAAGAGAGGGAGAAGGAGGGGTAGAGGGAGAGGGACGAAGAAGGAGAAGTGGAAGGTGGCTAATTTGTTTTAAAACATTTCCAGTAAACTGGAAAACAAAGTTCCAGGAATCCTGGATGCTATTTTTCTATTTTACAAAAGCTTTATTTTAAAAAAAATTATTTTTTTTTAATTTTTGCAACATAATTTTAAAACCAAGCTTTTGCAAATGAACAGGTAATATAATGAAAGTACCAATCCTAAATTAAAGTAGTTTGACATTGATATTGTTACTAAATCAAAAGTGTGAAGCTATCTTAAAATAAGATTCTTAGAATGTTTTCAATATGGTAATGAGTTGGTTTCAATATGATTTTAATATATTTTTTAAAAGAAGAAATAGCACATCCACGACTAGAAGAGGGAGGTTTTGCATAAATTAAATTATATTCCTAAAAGTCATAGAATCATAGAATCAGTCAGGGTTGAAAAGGACCACAAGGACTATCAAGTCCCAACCCCAATGCCATGGGCAGGGACACCCTACCCTAGATTAGGCTGGACAGAGCCTCATCCAGCCTTGCCTTAAACACCTCCAGTCCAATATTTCAAGTTCATCTTTAGCTGTTCAAAGTCCACACTTCCTCTGCCTCTGCAATACTAAGGGGAACTTATTACAGTTATATTAATTGTTTTGCTGTCTTTTTTTGTAATATAAGTCACTTAAAATGTGATAAACTACCTAAAAGCAGAGTAACTTGGAGTGCCTACATTTCCAGAGAAACTGCAATCAGTCCACATCATGTGAGCAAGAAGCTGTGAGTAAAGACTGCTCAGGTCCCCTGGGGAGTCAGGTAAGGTGGGCAGTAATAATAGCAAAGGGAGGACACAGAGCAGAGAGGACATGACCAGCTACTTTGCATCCCAAGCAGTCTGACTGCAGAGCACGTTTGGGAAGATTACTCAGAATGTTTCGTGCTCTTGAAATCTCAGATAAACATTATTGGCCAGCAATATGCTAGCAAAAACCACAAGCGGAGCAAAGTTTGCTGCCTGAGTGTTTCCAGGGTGGGAGACCCCAGCCTGTCCCAGTTTTCAAATTACCTCCTTGATAATTCCCTGACCGTAAGTAAGAGAAATTGCTCTAATGAACATCTGGAAGGCAGCATTTAACCCTCCCACAGCTAAAAAGTGTCACTGGCTATATCTGACAGAAGAAACAACAAATGCTGTGAGCATTTCCTCAGAGTGAACACAGCTTGCAGCAGTATTTCAAATATGCCTGTGATCTTAGAAGGAGCTCTTCAGGGGTATTTGTTAGCCCTAGTTTGGATACGGTTGACATTATGTGAAAGTAAGTGCTCCCCTGAGATTTCAGTGAAAGCCACAGTGCCAGGGAAGCTGATCTCACAAGGCTTCCATCATCTCGGATGACAGAAGTCTCAGAAGATCAGTTCATTTTTGTCATTCTGAGCCAAAATCTCAGCAGTAAAGCCCAGTAAATTTCAGGGGCACTAAATCCAAACACAAACCATCACCTTCATTTGGATCTGAATCCTGAATTTGAGCCTGCCCCCTCTGTAGTATACAGAAAGTTTACCCATTCTGTCACTAGTCCCAAAAATCCACCGTATTTCAACAATTATATTGGTATTAATAGTTAATATAAACTTTAAAAAATGCATACACGTAAATTCTACTCAGACAGACTCTGCGCTTTCTGGAAGTGGCAACCAGAAATTCTTCTGCGCTTGTTTCAGCTTTTCCACTGACAAATTGTGTGGCCTCTAGTGAGTCACTTCACTTTTCTCACAGTTCAACAGTCTGAAATTATTTATCTCACAGGAACTCTATCATAATTAATAAACTGCTTCATCAGCTCCTGCGCCGTTTTCCGAAGACGCTTTTTAAGCCTGTCCATAAAGAAGAGATTTATTGCCCTAAGACTTTTGCTTCCAGCTCTTGTGTCCTTGCTGGTTAAAATATGGAGCTGGGTAAAGTGTGTTAACGCCATCCCCTCTGCCCTAAAGCCCTGTCACCTGTCATGAGACACATTCACACAGCCCGAGCAAACGCCAGGCTTAATGTGCGACGGCATGAAGTGCAAAACAACTGCCATTATTCATCGCAAAAATCTTGGAAAGTGAAAGCTGTCCATATTCCAAGCAAAAGCCTGAGCTGTATCTATGCAAAGCAGAACTTCCCTGTAATGCAACCTCGGCTTTATTTTCACAGTTTCCTTTTTCCCTGGCTTTGTTACCACAAGGACTCGCTTTTACTCGCAGCGGCTCGAACTGACACACAACGTTACACAAACACCACCCTTTTCTTTTTTCTGGAAGAGAGGGTTCGGCTCCAAACAAGTCTCCTTCATGTACACAAGATGCATCTCCCTGCAGTTTCAACACACACAAGCCAGAAGTTCATGCGTCGGGCTAGATAGCTACAGCGAGCAAATATTAGGATTGTATTTCAATGATTGCTATGGTTACAAAAGCAGGGTGGACACTGGAGAGAAAAGGAGAAAGAGAAACAAATCTAGAAAGATGGTAAATCCTCTGAGGAAAGCGAGGGTGGTGGAGAACCAGAGGGAACGAGAAAGGGTGAGGGCTGGTGGGTGGAGGAGAAAGAGAGGTCATTTAAACGCACAGCTGAATCGAGGCAAACAAAATAATAAAAAGCCCAAGTTCTTCTAGGGAAATAGTGGTGATAAGATCACCACAGGATAAAGTGACACAAAGAATGAAAAATGCAAGGAATTGATACAACTTGTGTCTGCAAAGCAATTTGTATGCACTCGGGAGAAGCGGGAGCAAGTATTCAACACATATTTGCAGCAGCTATGAGTAACTGAAGAGGCTCTCTTCTCTGGAGCACTTACTGAGCCACTCACAGCTTACCCAGAATTAGTTCCTACCCAGCCTGCTTCACAGTCTACCATGTAGGCACGATGGGTACAAGGTCCTGTTTCCATAAACAAAACAAAGCATGACTGGCTTCACCCATCCTGATAATACCTTCACTCATAGCGAGGTGTACTCTCTGCTGGCAAAGCTGCTGCCTGGGGAGGATTTAAAGCATAGATCAGGAGCACACTGCAAGGTTGGCTTTGGGGTCTTTAAAACATAAGCATGAAGGCAACAGGAGATACATTTTCAGAACAGTAAGTTCTGTCAATGGTTGCAGAAGCACCATGTGTTTGAACTCTTTAACAATCCTTTCCTTGGAAACATTTCTTAGTTACCAACACAAATTTTTCTCACAACTCTTCTTTCCTTTTCTTTTCTTTTTAAACCATCTATTATATTTATCAAATTATCTAAATGTTAAATAGCTAAGCACAGACCTTCAGTGGCTCTGATCCTGCCTGGACTGACTATGCCAGCCTCTTGCTTGCAACACATATGGAAGCCTGCGATAACCTGGAATCCCTCAAACCACCACACAGACCTGGGTCCAGAGATGGTACTCAGCTAGATGTCCTTCCCAAAGCCACCAGCTATCCCGGGATGCCACTGCTGTTAGGGCCCTGCTCTTGTTTCTGCATCTGAGGTCTGGTGCAATGGTGGAGCCAAGTATCAAACTGGGTCTGAAGCCTGGATCTGAAAAACTGAATCGAGTCCTTTCTCCCTTTGCAACATTTGCACCATCACAGGTCTCAGGCACAGAAAAGTGCTGTATTTGTGAAACATGAAGCAGCAGCAGGAGAGCCCGTCCAAACTAAACCTAAATCTGCATCTGAGGAAAGCTCATCTATCTCTCCTGCTTGGCTATTTCTGAGGAGACTGAGCAGTGCCTGTCTGACAGCCACACAAAATGCACTCAGGTCCCCATGGCCTTTCTGCTGGGACACACAGCTGAACGATGCTGGGATCTTCACAGCCACCAGTAGGATCTGGACCCTTAGCCCTCATTAAGTCAAATAAAAATTAGTGCTGATGACAACTGGCTAACTGCAATTTCTTTCACCTCTCCTCCTCAGCCAAAGCTGTGCGGCATTCTTAGGTAAATTATGAGGTTCACTTAAAATGGATATTTCACCGTTATAATTAGAAACATGCTCCTTATTGCTTTATTACTTTTCTTTTCTGGTTATTTTCTCCCTCTTGCATCCGATAGACACTTTCAAATTAACTTTCTTATTATTACTGTTCAACCTAGTAATGAGTACAAGGCAAAATAAAAATAGCCCACAATCCTACCTACTTCTGATATGGAAATCATTTGTTTTCTTTTTAAAGAGCTATATGGATTCTGCCAGACAGGCAGGCATGGCCAAGTCACACATACTACATTTTACTTAAATTTTATAAAACTACTTATCCAGCAAGAGGTAGAAGGAGAGGGTAAAAGAAAAAAAAAATAACAAGTCAAATTGAAATCTATATTTTTAAGTTCAGTTATTTCCATTGCCAGCCCAATTTTATACCTCCTTTCAGAGCTCGTAAATCTCTACAGGTAAAGACCCATGCCTTGCAAAAAAAATCAGACAGAGAGGTATCAGGTCCACCGATAGGACCTGCTGTCACTCAGCCTTCCAGCATTTCAGTTCACACTATTTATCATTCACTCTGGTAATCCACATAGTATTGCACTTCAGAGTTACAAAGCCTTGAATACTCTGAAACTTGCAAAATCAAACTGCATCTAAATAGCATGTTAAAGCAAAGACATAGCCAACAACTGCGAGTTCATAGTATTCCCAGCCTACTGTACCACATCTTAATATGCTACACTTGCTGTTCTGCAGACTTCTACCATCTACACTTGGAGCTATATGTTTCCTCCACTTTCCAATGCAATATATTTGAATACAAAATCAATGTGAGCTTTTGGTGGGCTGCATAAAGGTTTTACCCACTCACCTCTGAATCTCTGCTCAAACAGAAATGAAGTATACAACTGGAATATACAGTACTAAAAAAAAACAACCCTGCATTTGAAAAGAAGAAAGTTCTTGAAGGTCTGAATTCTGCCTCTTGCTCTTTAAAGTTAATACATGTAGATATTTTTCCATCTCTGGAAGAGTGGCAGAAAGCCCCTGAGAAGCAAAGGTGCTGCTTGTTCTCTGTACTCCGTTTGGGAATTGATAGCAATTTCTGCCTGGAAGAGCTGTGCCTTAATACATTAGGTTTAGGGGCAAAACTTTACAAAGAAGTAATCTGTGTGAGTGTACACTTTCAGCTATGAATGAACAGAATTATCACCATAAGCACCAATACTTTAATCTTGTTCTTAAGTAGCTTCACATTTCCAGTTAAAAAAAAAAAAAAAAAAAAAAAAAGCAGGCGGTGTTGGGGGAGAGTAAACTACAGAACCTTTAGTCCCTAAACCAGATGCCAGTTTTAGATTTATTCAGCCAAGGAGTATTTAGCTTGGCTCAGCTATGCTTGTGTTTAAAAAACACTTGCCTGGTCCAAGAAGTTTTTAACAAGGTCTGCTGCAGATGCTGTTGCCATTTGGCATGTCACCGTCACTGTGTGGTACAGCAGAGAGAGAACTCTTGACCACAGGTTTTCCTTGGCTGGGGGAGCCAACGTTTTTGGCTATCACTCTTCTTCTGGCCAACTGGCTGCATGTTTACAGAGTGTGGTTTTCGACGGGGTGTTAACAGAGGTTGGGTTAACAGCCTAGCCCAGACCAACAGTGAGGAGAAGGCATGACCTATCAAATCTAAGAAAACGGAGATAGAATAAGCTCAAATACGTTGCTGCTTTTAACCCAGAGTCTCTTGCATGCACCATACCTGTAGACAAGAATATATTTTTCTTTGCCTCAGGATAGATGACAACAACTTTAAAGACTGTACCAGTCATGCAAAGTAGAAATATATAAAAACATGTGGTTGCTTAATCTTTGTCGGCTTGATTTCATTCTCTCGCTTACGACAATTTTACCTTGGCGAAACGCCACTGAAAGAAGTTCAGTGAAGTTACTCCTGGTTTCCACTATGATGAGGTATCTTAAGAGGATAAAAGCCCTTGGAGCTAAACTGCGAGCTTCTGTCCTCGTATTTCCACTCGTCAGCAAATGGCAGCTCTGAAACCGAAAGAGCCTAACTGCTTCTGCATTGATGAGCTCAGTTCCAGGGATATTAGTGCTGAATACCTCTATGAGACTGCAGGTAAATCCAGGGAAAACATACCAATGCCCACTTGTAGTTCAGTTATCTACATTCACCTTATATACATATGCATGAGAAGCTTTGATCTTGTAATGCATACAACAACTTTTAAAAGCACTATGACATTTGACTCATATGATTAAATAACTTTTGTCCTAATTCTGACTTTTTGACAGCAAAAAGTTGTTTGGCTGCACTCAAACAAAATAAAATATCCCACTTTTAAATACACTGCTCAGTTTGCCTTCCTGATGCTGCCATTACCCTGAAACACCATGCACCTATCTGGGAAAAAAACCAAGCCTACACAGACTTCCTCCACATCAGACACTTTATATTTCACTCCTTATTAACTGTTTTCTTTAAGCCAAGCAGTGGAGCACCAACCCTATCAGAGAACCAGACAGACCATTTACTTAAATTCCACTAATCTGCACCAAAATCCTATTTAACACAGTACAGATCACCCTTCACTTCAGTTTCCTATCACCAAGAGTTCAGTTAGGACTAGGAACATCTTGAAAGTTCATAGACACAAAGGCAATTTACCGCAGCGTATTAAAAAAGAGCATAACATATGACTAAGAATGAAGTAAGCAGTGTCTGGCTACACCCCCCACTGTCTGGGTAACCAGTATGCAAGAGCAATATAAGAAAAGCAAAAATTTTTTTTTTTCTCTCTTTTTACCATTTTGGCTTCTGAATGCATTGGGGGGACTTGAGGTGAAGCACACGGATTATTGAGGTTCGGCCCCTGCATCCCCATGATGTTGGAGTTCATTGACATTTGTCGCTCCATCTTTTCAAAGAAAAAGAAAAGAAAACGTTTGGAAACATCTAGAGACATTTGCAATTCATGCTTGGTTTCTATTTCAACGGACTCAGCTTTAGTTCTTCAAGTCATGACTGGAAACATACCAATCTGTGTAGTGAATTGCACGTGTGTGTGTGTGTGTGTGTGTGTGTGTGTGTGTGTGTGCGCGCACAGGCACGCGTTTCATCAGCATCCGCCCTGAGAATTCACAGCCCATCAGAAAGAAAAGGGTCCTGTACTAAACAAATGTAGCAGCCACCCAGGCTTGTGCTTTTTCATCACGATTTTCTCCCTTTCAGTATAACAACACTCGGAGCTAAGTGGCTTTAAAAGCATCACTGTATAAAGTTGTGGCTTGCCCTGTCAGTGTAGCCCTTGCTTAGCTTGTTAAAAACGTAAATAAAAATCTGCAATCTGGAGTGTATGGAAGATGAGTTGGCTCTTTTCCCTTCACTCAGACTGCTCAAATGAGAAGAGTTTTCTATGTTTTGTAAGGAAAGCTTTCATGTACTGCTGAGATAGCATATATATTAAAAGAAAAGAAAAAAAAAAGCAGCACTACTCCTGGCTATTCAAAGCCATTTCTCAAGCAAGCTCATCTCACTGGACTGAGAGGAAGGGATAAAACAAACCCAAATGGTAGTAAGGCCTGGATAAAACAATTTCCTGGAGTGTCCTCCCTAAAAAGAGGCAAGCCCTGCTATAGCACTAGTCACTGGTAGGGGTGGTAAGTAGAGTTATGGTGCTTCTTTCAAGCAGAGCAGAGTATCGTGCTTTGTCTTGAGACAGTTCCCTGAATCTTTGGCTCATACAAGAAAGAAGCTCCTGAATCCTCCTGAGCTCTTCCAAGCAAAGGAGCTATTTTTTGAGCCCTGTGGTGAGGTATTGACTCCCACTGTTCATGAACCCGTCAAGAACAGCTTGCTGGGCCTGGGGGAGAGGACTGCCTGCTGGCCAGGAGAAGCTGCCTCTGCCAAGGCCCTTTACACTCTCCATGGGGCAGGATGAGTTCCCACTGTCATCTGTTCTGCAGCCCTTTCAGGGAGGGCTGTAGTATGGGAGATGCAGCTGGGGCAGCCAGTGCTGACAGGGTTTGTCTCGCCTCCATGCTCACGTCTCCAGGGCCCTCAGCACAATCACATCTGCTTGTCTGCAGGCAGAGCTGCCCAAAGGGGTCCCTGGCAGCCATCTGAAGCCCCTGAGCTTACAGTGAAGCAGAATGGTTTTTCTATTTCAGGTTCCTTAAGAATCGTGCCAAAAAAAATATGCCCACATTGGCACATCTTTGTGGGGTTTTTTTTGGTTGAACTTCCTGGTCAATATTTCAGGAGACCATTACTGACAAGTTACTAATGAATAACTTATTAGTAACTGCTCAAATAGCAGCCAAACCTGAATCTTTGTAGCCCTATGGAAAGCTCCTTTGCCCCATCCAGCAAAGCCACAACAGGCAGTGCTTTCCTCCTTCCAATGGTCGACCATTCTCAGATTGTCTTCCAAACTGAGCATTGTGAAATTAAGCAGAAATTTCTCCTTTCTCAGCTCAGTCTTCCCTGTGTCATCCTCACTCAACTCCATCCCTAAGCTTCCCAAGTGTCTTATACTGAAAGGTTTGTTAAAATCATTTAAGAATTTGAAGCTACAATTGCAAAGTACACCTTGTCACCCAGAAGATGGGAAATATTCCCATCTCTGCAGAAATAAGTGGAAGATGAACTGTAATCATGACCAAATTCTAATTAAATGCAAGTCACCAGGCAGGAAAAGTAAGTCACACTGCTTTCTTGTTAGCTAGTTATCTCCCACAAACAAGAGGATTACTTAGAGTTCACTGGCACAACTCACATACTTTTCCAGTCTTGTCTGACTTCAGAAAAATCTTTTTTGTTCCATCAAGACACACTGATCTCACCCAAGTGTGAGAACCAGAAATCGCAGTCTCACGTAAACCATTTCTAATCACTCCCACACTAATTAACATGCCATTAACTGTACCAGAAGTACTCTTGTGCAAGATGCAGCAGTGAAAAAAGTTCCTTAATTCATTACACTTTGACTTTTTAGACAAGGCAGCAGACTTTCACTTCACATAGGCTGAATGAAGAAGACAAGCTTCTCCCCATCAAACAAACAAACAAACAAACAAACTTACAGGCATGAGTACAGCAGAAGATCCAGGCATGGTAGGGTTGGGCAGGGTGCCAGGCATAGAGGCAGGCATAGGCTGTCTTTGTCGGTTGTGTAGGTGCAGTAGTGAAGACAGAGAACCTGGGACAGGCCTAGGAGAAAAGGAGAGAAAGCTGTCATGGGCTGTGGAGACCAAAACAAGCCTTACCATGCTGGCCTTTGCTAGGCAGAGGCAACTCTAAACAAGCAGGCACAGATAGGCCAATGCAGCATTTGTCTTCTCCTATGTAAATTGGTAGGACAGGAAGTTTTCAAGAAACAGATGAATCGCCTTGCACTTCCCATGTATCAGTTAAAGCACCACAAGACATCATCTGAGAGAACATAAATGTAAGCTCAATGACCAGTCTCAGTCTGTGCACCTCTGCACCTTGCAGCGGCTAGCAAAAGATTTCTACAAACAAAGCAGGAAGGTTTTCTGGCATGCCATGTAAGTGCATTGCTCTAAGTGCATTTGGTTCTTGGGAACAAAAAATATCTGGATGATAGTATCGAAGACTGTGACAGAAGATTAAAACACTCTTAATTTTGAAATTTTACCACCTGTAAATAAACTGCTCTGAGTATTTCATCTCATTCTTGATATTCTCTCCTGTGAAACTCCACCAAGCACTTAGTCCAAGGTGAAATAACCTGGTTTTATCAGCTAACATGTCACCAGGGCACAGAAAACAGAAAAAAATAAAAAATTAGCAAAACTGGATTAAGTAGCTGTAAAGGCAAAAAGTAAGGACTATGAAATAGCAGAGTAAGTTACTCTGGCAAAGGGAGTTCAAAAGATTTAAAAGGATTTCTCCTAAGTGCAGCACGAGAAAAAAGTACATGCGAAAAAGCAGGTCCACTAACAAAGAAGGATAAGCATGAAATTAATGGATTAAACAAAGCTAGGACTTCTCTTTGAAAATAATCTTGAAGAATGTGGTCTTGGGAGTTAGTTAAATTATTTTCTTTTCCAGTTTTGAAGAAGGCATAAATGGCTTCAACTTTAGGGAAATACAAATTGTCTTTTCAAAAAGCATGAATATAACAAAGTTTTTATACACAGGGCCTTAACAATGCTAGTAGAAGGTAGTACATTAAATTCTCACAGAGCAGGATGCTCTGCACTACAGTTCATCGTTTACATGGCAGAAGAGATGCTCCTAAAGTTATGGGAAGAACCAGAGAGAAGGAAGTATAGTCCATGAGCTTGAAGAGCCTCTGCAGGGGAGAGCATGAAAAGGGTCTTGAAGATGACTTGGCAGAAGCATCCTTTGCTTGTGACAAATCCACAAAGCCTCAAAACTGGGCAGGGCTGGCTAGGGAAGCAGAGTCATAACCTCAGAGCTGTGAGGGGGAAGATAGTCATTTCTCCCAAGCTGTGACACAGCAAATGATGGAGCTTTACATCTTGATCCCCCAACTGTAAGCAATACTGGCAACTAGGAATACAGACACCTCTCCTTTAATTGTAGCTTTCGTTTTGATCTAACTAACAAAAAGCGAACAGGACAAAGGCTGTGAACAATGAAACTCACAAACATTCCACATGGACGACACCACATCCAGGCTCCTAAAGCAGAGTTGCCTACATCTGACCTACAAGTCTCATACTCTTGTGCCAACAGCTCATAATTCCCTTTCCTAAAGCTCCCCACTGTTTCCCACCCTTGGACTCTCAGTCCTTTAACACTTCACTTTTCAAGTCTCTTCCCCCCAGAAACGTTTCTGTCCCAATAATTGCCATCTCAAAGTCCTTGTCCTGCCCAATCCCTTGTACCCAGACACCTCTGCTCTCCCAGCCCTCTGCCCTCAGCTTCCCTTTAGCAGCTGCACATGACTGCACCTATCCTTTTGTCTCTGTTCTCCATGGAGAGAAGAAGCCTGTATTTTTTAAGATATTTTTTTAAATCCTCCCAGACACATACAGTACTTATTCAGAAAGGAAAAACATAAAACCAATAAACACCTCAAAACAACAATAAGTATATCTCAAATACAGGCAAAAAGCTCTCTCTATGCTTGCCTTGTTGTCTGCTGATGGAAGAATATGATGTACTTCACATCTTCGTACTCCTTAAGAGAAAATCTGGACAATGTCTCCCAAATATGTGGTGTAAGCCTCTGAGAGGGTTCAAGAAGTGCTGTGAGGGAGCATGAATCATCTTCTACACTAGAAGACCCCATGGCCATCTCAGTGCAATGATAAGGCTGGGGAGGTGGGGAAAATGGAATGGATACACTGCTGGGAAAATGAGCACAGAAAACATACCTCTATTGCACAGTCCCTGACCTATCTTAGTCCCCACTTAAAACATGGCTGCTCCATGTAGTAACACTCATTCACACAAGAAGAGTGTGGACAGGACAATCAAGAGTGTGGACAAGACAGGACAATCATTAGGACAGGATCAAACTCAAATTTGGTGATTCTTTGAAAAGAAAAAAAGGTGGAGGAGATAGCAGGCTGAATGGGAGGAGGAGAATAATCAGTTTGTTTGCCAGAAGCTGTGGTAAGCCACACAAACAGTGTCCTAGTGGCCCATCCTCTCTGCAGCTTCAGCCCTGCAGAGCAGCAGACAACAAACTAAACCAGATCTTCTCTATCTCGTGTCTTAAAGTTCATACAACAAAGACCAAATGGAAGGACTGAGACCCTCATGTTGAGGATGGCTGAGGAGCAGAACAGTGTGCTCCCATCTCTGCCAGAGATGCACCCTAGGTTTCAGCCCAGGAGACTGGACAGGGAGGAATGAGTTGGAGAGGAGAAAGGGCTGGTGCCCTCTCAGATGAGGCTGAGGTGTGCATCTACTCACCCACTGCAGCTCTGCTGCGCTCCGGATCCAGTGGCTTACAGACAGCCTATGGGACCTGCACTAGCTAACAGGAGCCATGCACTCAATAAAATACCACTTGAGTTTTTCAGTGGGATCAAAGTAAAACAAATATCAGGACAAGAGCCTCCCCTGCCCCTTATTCATTCTGAGACTGTCCCACATGCAGACTCTTTGTACAACTCACCAGTTTCCTAATAAGCTTAGGTGTTAGGCTGTTTGACAGAAACTTATTTTGGCCTGACCTATGCAATTTGTGCAAGTGATCCTCAAGGGACTGCAAAGTTTGAGTTTTACTTATGTGTTCCAGAGCCAAAAAAACTTTGAAAATTACTTTAATGAGTTTGGGAGTACGGGACTTGGGCAAAAGGGAATTGCTGGTATTTATTAAAATGGCAAGGAAGCTTCCTTGCTGTCCCCAGTTTCACCTTTAATGCTGCTTTGTTTTGAGGCTCTGCAAATGCTTTACACTTGGCCAAAGGGAAAATAATCCTCAGTACTCCAGGTTTTCTTCTTGCTACTCTCCTGTTAGTCTGTCCCCAAGTATGTTTTTTGCAAAGAGTAGCAGGGCAGTCAGGGAAGCCTTGTGCTTCAAAGTTCACCACCTGGCTTGAGAAGTCTGTACTGCTCCTGCCACCAACAGAAGTGCTACAAAAAGCACAGCAGATTTTTCTTCTCCTCAGGGAAGCTGACGTTGGCCAGTACCCATGGACACTTCTACTGGTTCCATACTGAATACAGGTCATCAATTAACGTGTCCTCATACACATTTGCACAGAGTTCAGGGATTGTGCATGGCACAGAACTATATAGGCTGGGATACTCTATTTGTCTAAGATATTTCGTCTTCTTCCAAGGAGAACACAATCTCTTTTGCTGTTACTTTCTGTTCTGCAGCAAAGGAAGTCAGTGAGAGTTTATAATTGTTATTTTTAATGTTGGACACATTGACTCACACTTTTCTCTTTGTAAATGCTGAGGAGGTGCTGCCTGCAGCCTGTCAGTCAACATTGCTGACTGAGGGATTTTAATTCCTTGGCACCTGCATTGCTAACTATATAGAGCTGTTGGGCAAACACCCCACTAATAAAGGACAGATAAGGTAGAGAATTGGCAAGTGTTTTATCTGTGGTGTTTCTCCCAAATTGAAGAATCTTCATTGTGTTCCAGCAGGAGGCTGCTGTTGGACCTGATGAGGTCTCAGCTAGCATTTGTACACCATCTCTCTGGGAGTACGTGGCCTGGATGGATAGCGTCACAGTGGCTTAGTAAAACCCCAGGTGTTAGCCAAGCTGCTGTAAGTGACCACACTGCTCCCCTCCCTCAGCACGGTTGGTCCTGCTAACGCCATGAGTCATCCCTACTAACATTTAAACAGATGGGTGGTACCCTGCTAAGCCATGGTGACTCCATCATGTTCCATCACATGACTGTACCCAATGATTAACGATAACTCCACGACTGTAATCAAATATCTATGACATATACTTCGCTCTCTGCCTTCTTGATTAATACCATATTCTGTCTGCTATGATGCAACACCTATCTGACCCAGTTTTCTAGGCTGGCTGATGACTGAATGCTACATTCCTCTGCGAGATGATTAGGCTTTCCTTAACTTGTAGTCTTCAAGGACAGATTATGCAGACAGTAATTTGCTGCTGAGGTCTCATGAGATGAAGTTCATGCTGACCTAGACCATTCAGAGCTATGTGCAGAAGGACCGATGCTATTTGAAGTACAACTGCAGTATATTTTCTCTTGTGGTAAAGCACTCCAGGTCAGGAGGTCTTATCATGGCTTCTCTCCTGATCCATGTAGCATTCATGCAAGGTCAGCAAGAATACTTACAACGCAACCCAGTTTATTCTACTTTAGTAGGCTCTGGAGTGGAAAAGGTAAAGCTGTAAGTATATGGAGTTGCACTGGAACAAAGGAACTCAGTTCCTGACTTTGTATGGACTCCAGACCCAGCCAGTGCACACAGGAGCAGCCCATGGGTGGATGGTTGTGCTGCTGCAATTCACTGTTAGGTCGGCTCAGGGACTTCTGCATCATGCTCCAGTTATGAAAGGCAGACTTGTCAAGACTTTGGTCATTTTTATATATTAAAAAATGCACATTTATGTACATATATGTATACACATATATATATATGTAGTAGTGCCTAGAAGTCTCGGTTTAAAAAATGTGAGTTCATGCCCCAAAAATCTCACAGACCAAGGATAAAGTGAGGCCTGATGAGCTGAAGCAATATTAAGACATGAGTGAATGAAGCAGCAATGATTCCATTACAATCAATGTAATGAGAAGCAACCACTGCATACCAGCAGTCTGGAACCTTTCAAGGCATGCCAATATGTGCATGTGGTTTGTGTGGTTTTCAGGCTGAAGCATCCAAGTAGCCTACCATGCTGAGAATGAGTACAACTGGCTACGATCTGCCCTCTGAGTGTCTTACGGCCAAGCAGGTATTGTTGCAACTAACCTTTTCATTGCTAAAAAGTAATTTCACTGGAGCGTGTGGTAGACCAGCTGCAAACTGCTTCCACAGCAGCTACCGAGGCCAGAGCACCTGACACAAGTGTTGTGTTTGGCCTTCCATATTTGAAAAATTCAGTCAGAGGGCAAAGATGTGGAGAGGATGATTTAACCTGAGAAAAGCCTACTGACTGGAGAGGCTGCATCACTTCGTGCTGCTCTGCCGGTGCTGTTGTTCGACCCAGAGTGCCTCTATTTAAGCCAATCAATCCAGCCATAGCTTTCCTCATTTACGGCCCATTTATTGAGGTGTTTCCTTCCCTGTAAAAGTAGGCCAGTTCCTGCCTAGTTCCAATTTATTCATTTGTCATTCAGAGGAGGAAAGAAAAAAAACCAAACCCAAAGGAAGGCAACAATAAAGCATCAGACAAGTACTTAGAATACCTCACATAGTTGCAGAGACCTCACCTGACCTGCTGTATCCCATGTTTAATGATGTTTTAATCAGGGCATCACCACCGAGCCAAGCTTTCCGAGGAGGGGGAGGTTTGTGTCGCCAGGTTTTTCCAGAGAGCCAAACGATATATTCAGGGGAAAAGAAAACTGGCACCTAAAATTCATGGCTCTCTGCCAAACCCAGTAAAGATCCTTGTTTGTATTTCTCAGACAATTCAGACATCTGCATGATGTGGGTAGATTATAATTATCAGTAGCAGACATTTACACTGTGGTGGGGCCCAAAGGTCCCAGTCAGGACTGGGACCCCATTGAGCCTGGCACTGTACAAACACAGATAAGAGACAATTCTTACACAGTGTGTTTACAATCTAGAGACACAGACGAAAAGAAGAGGGAGACAGAACACACAAGCAAATAAATTTTTAAAAAGAGAAAAAAAAAAAGAGACAGTTTAGAGGCACTCCTCCGGTTGCTTTTTTTCATTTACATGTTTGTTTTTGTTTTTTTTAAAACTTGCATGCTCAGAAATTACAGGATCGAGGAAGTTTGCAAGAGGAAGGGAGTAGCTAAGATTAAGACACAGGAGAGACAATATCCTAGAGAGGGATAAATGTGGCTCCTAAGTGAGTGGATTAGACAAAGCTGTTATTTCTGTAGAGATTTTAAAACCGAGTGGGCATATATTTTAATAGATGTGGTACCTTAAGGTATTTTCCCAGTGTTGGACGAGAAGAGATTTCAGCCTAGGAAAGAGAAACTAGCTGATGGTAAGGACACTGGCAAAGTGAAAGTGATGCTTGACAACGTTCAGAGGGCTCAGATAAGATAAGATAAGATAAGATAAGGCTAAGCTGCAAAAAGTCTTAAAGACAAGAAGCTTGATTCAGGAGTGAAGGGAAATCTAAGTGTTTGAGGAGAGCTGCCACAAATGAGCTAAGAGGTAGAAGGAATTCAGCAACAAGCAGCACAAAAGCAAGAAGTAGTATATGGTTATGAAATGATATAGACAAAGTCAAAGGCAAGCAAAGAGATGTCACTTCTCAATTCACATATCCCTTGATGTCACATGAGAAGCTTTTTTAATGAGAACAAAGCAAATCCATCAGAAATACATTCCTGCTCATTTTAATTCACAGGGACTGAAGAGAAAGAATAAACAACAGCAAAAAGGACAGGGAATGGACATATGTACAATAAAGCACTTGGAACCTCTTGAAAGATGCCTCCAAAATTTGTTAAGAATTCTGCACTTTTCAACTGAGCTTGTAGGAGAAAAGTCCCACAAATCAAGCAGCTTCACTGCTGTAATGGATTTAGTGGGCCAAACTCAGTTTGAAGATGTAGTCAATGATACATCTTGCTTTTAGATACTCCACTTGTGCTAATGCCACCCATTATTTCCTGAACACGTGTTTAAGGAACCTCTGCAAATTCAGCATAAGCATAAGGACCATCAGGTCCTTGGAAGCCTCACAGAACCCATTAACATTTGCCTTTTGGCTCTTACAGGTCTTAGAAACTGCTGGTTTCAATCTTTCTTCCCCTCTAAATATTTGACTGGGTCTTACTGCCTGACCCATTACAAGAAAAATAAGAGAAGCTAGAATGGTTTCTCAGACTTTAACCTCTTCAGAAAAGTTTATGTTCTGCACAGTATTATGCACACAGCTGGAACTCACAAATGATACATGGAGGATAATGGCATAGTTAAAGCAAAACCAGGAAACACTGCAAAAGGCAGGTTCAAGGCATTACAAAGAACCAGCTCATATAAAAATCACATTAATGTAATAAAATTAAAATGTGGGATAAGAAACAACAACAGAAAAGAAAGGCAGCATAAACATGATTCAATCATAAAAGCAAGCAGAGATGTCAAACTGATTACATTCTTGTCATAGTCTCCCGATGCAGACAGGACGGAGCTAAATTCCTGAGGAAAACAAATGATGTTGCATCACCATGAGTAAAGGCTTATCAGTTTTCATTGAAGAAAAAAGGTAGCAGTAATACACAAACACACCAAGTGGCAGCTGCCTCAAAACCAAGAATAAGGACAGCAGTAAAGCTCACACAAAAACTTTCTAACGTGTCCCAGGGTTAGGCTTAAGACTCCAGCCTAGCAAGCAAATTCAAGATAATTTAAGGCTCATTGAAGAAAAGTGGCAACAGGTTAAAGAGGTGGACAGAAACCTAACCCCAGCATCCAGATAGCTGAGCACCAGGTAATGCTTCTGACAGGTTTGTGCTACTCAGAGGTGCTGGAGCCTTCATTTGATCAAATGACTACGTTAAAAAAAAAAAATTAAACCCTTTGCATCTGAAAATAATAGGAGGTTACAAAAAGGCAGCAGAAAAAGCTCCTTTAACACAAGAAATGAGAGAATATTTGGAGAGCTCTCCATGAGTACTCACACTAGCAAGAGATCCCTATACTGAAAGCAGGGTAAAAT
The DNA here is from genome assembly GCA_013396835.1 of Psilopogon haemacephalus. Taxonomy (NCBI): domain Eukaryota; kingdom Metazoa; phylum Chordata; class Aves; order Piciformes; family Megalaimidae; genus Psilopogon; species Psilopogon haemacephalus. Next base: position 218,693 of record VWZI01000957.1, on the reverse strand, counting down.
AGATTTCTCAAAATTCTCTATTAACCCTTCATGTTTTGACCAGTGCAATTTAATAGAAACACTAAGATAAAAGATCTTTGTATACTCTGCTTTATAATGAAAGTGGGGGGAAAAAAGGGAAAAAAAAGAATAATTTTGAAGTATTTTTCCCTCTTTTTTCAAAAAATTTTTTTTTAAACTTCCTAAACAAAGCACAAGTTTGTCTCTGAAAGTAAGATGGTGAATTACAGCAAAGTCATGAAAACAAAGAACCAACAGTTTCTCCAGTACAGGCTTGTTACCATGAGCTAATAATTCCAGACTTTAAGCAAGCTGAGCCTCTTTTTTAATAACTGCATGCCTCTAGGCAAAGTATTTCTACTAAAAATTATTGAGGCACGGAACAAGGCAAGGTGTGTGAGCTAATGTTGGATTGTTCAGTCACTAAAACCACCTCCTATAGCAATGAGGCGGCTCTGAGCTGACAGATTATTTCTCTGTATACACTTGTATAAACACACTGCTCAAGGTCGAAATCTGTGTAAGCTTTCTTTTCAATTAAAATGTCAAAGATGACAGCACATGTTTTCACTGTCCTTCACAGGGTGATGGATGCCGTGGCAACAGTTTCATGCCCCTGTGTTTCAGAGACATTTGCCTGCCTGGCTGTTTAAGGAGGATGCTCTTGCTGATCTTTCCATATGCCTGCAGGCAGGCAGGACTGCTAGGGAGACCTTATACTTTGGATGGCTTAACATCACTTCACTTCTTCTGCCTCCTTGTCTCTTCCTGTACCCCCACAGATGATGTTTTAAAAGTCGCAGTGGGAATGTTGTTACGTCAAAAGAGCCTGTGAAAAGGGTCCTGAATTATAACATCTTGCTACTTAAGTGGCAGTGTACTAAAAACGCTGTGACCAGCAGGAACAGGGAGGTGATTGTCACTTTGGACTTGGCATTGGTGAGGCCACACCTCAAGTATTGTGTTCAGTTTTGGGCACCGCAATACAGGAGAGATGTGGAGGTGCTGGAGCAGGTCCAGAGGGCAACAGAGCTGGGGAAAGGCCTGGATAATAAATCTTATAAGGAGTGACTGAGGGAGTTGGGGATGGTTAGTGTGAAAAAGAGGAGGCTGAAGGGAGACCTCACTGCTGTCTACAGCTACCTGAAGGGAAGTTGTGGAGAGGCTGCTGCTGGGCTCTTCTCATAGGTAATTTGACACAGAACAAGAGGGAATGGCCTCAAGCTGAGACTGGGTAGGTTTAGACTGAACATTAAGGAAAAGTTTTCCATGGAGAGAGTGATCAGGGACTGGAATGAGCTGCCCAGGGAGGTGGTGGAGTCACCCACACTGGATGTGTTTAAGGGTCGTTTGGATGTGGTGCTTAGGGATATGGTTTAAGGTGAATCTTGTAAAGTAGGGTTCTAGGTTGGACTTGGGGATCCTGAGGGGCTTTGCCAACCTGGATCTTTCTGTGATTCTGTGACAGGCCTTAAATCCAAGGCTGGTTTCTTTTCATGGCCAATTCACTTAAGGCATTTAACTTAGGGCTCTACAGAAATGGCTATGAGTAGTCAAAAGAAAGATACAGTGTGCCCTAAAAGGCACTTTCAGCATTTTCTTAAAGGGATTAATCTGACTCTTTACATTTCCTCAGATCCATATCCATGAAAGTGAGTAATACTTTACCTATAAGCCTGTTATTAATTTTCTTCATTCTAGAGCTTGTACAAAGCCAAACACAGTGGCTCCAAACACAGGAGTCTCAAGACTCCAATATTGAGTATCCAATATGGGACTCCATATATTGGGTCTCAAGATGAGGTGGCAACGCAACTCACAGGACATGTAGCCAATAATGCTATGGTTACACCAGGAACACTGATTTGGACACAGTTTTGCTAGAAAAAAAGATTGACTAATGAAAGCAGTCCTAGAGGGAGAAAAAAACACTGTGGCATCTGTCACTGGCACATTCAGTCTGTCTAACACTGACAAGGCAACATCCTGTATGCACTCTGGAAAGCAGAATTTGCCCACAGTCACTAATGAAGTAAACAAGATTGCTATGATTAAATTCTACCCTCAACAACACTATAAAAGTAATGCATATCATAGACATAGAAATCTTTATGAAACTCATTACATAAGGTACATAAGATACACCAGAGTTCTTAAACAAAATAGCAAATAAGTAAGATAGAAAATTCAAAGGTTGGGAAAGTCTCAGATGGCATATGGCATCAGCAGCAGACCAAAATCCAACTCTTAATCCTGCCCTTTAACAAAATCATCGTAGAGATACTCTGCTTTTAATGCTCATTGCTTCCATAGCACTTTTGCCATTAGCACATGCTCCTGTACTGCCAACATCTCTTTACAGACCAGAGGAAAGTTAGCACTCGTGCATGGCCAACCACAGCCAGAGACCCAAATACACTCAGTGTACCCAAGCTGCTGCCTGTCTCATTGAGTGGCAGTGGGGGAGGAGGGAGAGGAATGCTTACTGGAGGAGGTAATCTCAGTTATCTTTTTAGCAAGTTACCTTACAGCTGCCAAATGCTCTATATCTTTAGTGACCCATTTCACTGATTCCGTTCAAATTTTCCTAAAGATCACAAATGAATGTGTGTCGTTTCCTAGGAGGAGCCTTGGCATGTGCTTCACCTCTTAAACAGGCTAAAAATCTCAAGTGACAGCTGTATTAACACAAATTATGAGAAGCACAGGGAAGAGCTGCATCTCAAGGCAGAAAGAACAACGTCATGGAGAACTGCTGCAGCTGTGCTTCAGCTTCAGCTCTGAGGCAGCGTTGTCTGCTCTCATTAAAGAGCTCACGTTGCCTTCTCTGCCTACATCTCAAGGGGTGTTACAACTGACTGAGAGCATCAGTCGAGCAAACAGGAATCCCAAACTCTTGTACTGCATTTTTCACATAGCTACGGCAAATTTCACTGAAGGGTGGAAATCAATTTAGCTGCTATTTGCTAACAAAGTTCCCCAGAACCATGGTCCTGAATGATGGAAACTCCCAGTGCACCACAACTGCCCCATGGCAATGATAAAACCAGTACAGGTAGGGGCTGCTGGAAATTATATCAACACTTAGATGCTGACACAGGCAGCACAGGTTTCCAGCAGCATGTAAAGGGAAGATGTGATAGCTACTAAAAGCCATCGTCCACTCATGTGCAACCACACATACATGGGAAAATTCCTCTCCCTATGCATGCACGCACACTAAGAGACAGCAAAAAACAGAAGGCATTGAAAAAAAGCTTACTCTATTCTTGCAAGAAAGTGCATATTGTCATTGTAATTTCCAGCCACTATTTGTGCCCATTCCCTCTCTTTTAAGTACTGGTTCGAGCATGAACCTGCAGCTAATTTTGAGGTTGGAGTTCATTTGTTTTCGCATAAATGCAATTAATTTCCACTGGAAAATGCATCTCAGGCATTCAATCAAAACAGGCCTAAAATAATTCTGAAATGCTCATCTGTCTCCAATCTATGTAATGTTTTAAAAATTGGATGCATGCCCTGCAATAACATTGCACTTCAGAAAGCTGAAATCTCTGAACTCAGGGGTATCAGTTACACTGAAACTGCAGTAAATTAAAACATTCAGTTTCTGGTTTGCACTGATTTATAAATATCGACCAAACTACCACTGCGGTCATTGCCACTTTGGGTGCTCCGAGTTGATTTTTCAACAGTTTAAGGCTTATTTTCATTCTTACTGTGGCTACAGTAGCCTTTCAAGTTAGAGATCAGCTTCCAGATAACATGGAAATCTTCAATCTCACTTTGAGAAGTATGCATACAAACCAATGCTGATAATAAAAAGCAGCAAGCCTTGAACATTCAGAAACTTCAGATCCCACAAACATGTTTGAGACTCTCCATCTTCAAAAGCAGAAAGGGTATCACAAAATGTTTTCAAGAAAGGCAAGTGGAAATCAGATGAAACACAAAAAGGCAAATATCTCTTTTTTTTTTTTTTTAACCAGGAATTTGCTGTTCTCTTTTGAATCGTCCTAATGAATGAGAGAAGTCTACGGGGGGCTGGATGAGAGCCACCGGAGGCGACTGCGGGAGCTGGTGCAAGTGCTCACCAAATTGCTTTCCATCGTTTTTCAGCAGCCCTGGCTAACTGAGGAGGTCCCAGGTAGCAAATGTGACACTCATCTGCAAGAAGGGATGGTAGGAAGACCTGGGGAACTACAGGCCTGTCAGTCTGACCTCAGTGTTAGGGAAGGTTATGCAGCAGATCATCTTGAGTGGCACCATGCAGCACATACAAGGACAACCACGCAACCAGGCCCAGCCAGCATGAGTTTAGGAAAGGCAGGTCCTACTTGGCTAATATTATCTCATCCTACAACAAGGCAACTCAGCAGATGAGGGAAAGGCTGTGGATGTAATTTACCTGGAATTTAGTGAAGCTTTTGACACTTTCCCACAGCATTCTCCCAGAGAAGCTGTTTGTTCATGGCTTGGATGTGTGGACACTTTGCAGGACAAAATCCACCAGCTGGCTGGCCAGGCACAAAGAATTGTGGTGAATGGAGTTAAGCCCAGTTGGCAGCCAGTTACAAATGGAGCTCCCCAGGGCTCAGTACCGGGGCCTGTTCTGTTTAGTATCTTTACCAATGATGCAGGCAAGGGTATCTATCAAGTGCACCCTCAGCAAGTCTGCAGGCAGTGGCAAGCTGGGCAGAAGTGCTGATCTGCTCAAAGGTAGGAAGGCTCTGCAGGGTGATCTGGACAGGCTGCATCAATGAGCCGTGGCCACCTGTACAAGATTCAACAAAGCCAAGTGCTGGGTCCTAAGCCTGGGTCACAACAATCCTGTGCAATGCCTGGGGGAAAGTGGCTGGAAAGCTGCCCAGCAGAAAAGGATCTGCAAATGCTGGCTGACAGCCAGCTGAACTTGAGCCAGCAATGTGCTCAGGTGGCCAAGAAGCCCAACAGCACCCTGGCCTATATCAGGACTAGTGAGGCCAGCAGGACTAAAGAAGTGATCATGTCCCTGTATTCAGCCCTGGTGAGCCCATGCATTGAATACGTTCACTTTTTGGGCCACTCATTGCATGAGTAACACTGAGGTGCTGGAGTACATCCAAAGAGCAATGAAGCTAGTGAAGGGTCTAGAGCACAAGTCTTACGGGAGGCAGCTGAGGAAACCAAGGTTGTCTAGCCTGGAGAAAAGGAGGCCAAGAGGAGATCTCATCACTCTCTACAACTATCTGAAAAGAAGCTGCAGTGAACTGGCAGTTGGTCTCTTCTTCCATGTAACAAGAGATAGGGTAAGAGAAAACAACCTCTAGTTTTGCCAGGTGAGGTTTCCCGTGGCTAGTAGAAAAATTTTCTTCACCAAAAGCATTGTCAACCACTGAAATAGGCTGCCCAGGGAAGTGATAGAGCCTCTGTCCCTGGAGGTATTTAAAAGAAGTGGAGATGTGGTGCCTAGTGACATCATTCAGTGGCGTCTTGGCAGTGCTAGGTTAACAGTTGGACTTGATGATATTAAAGGTCTCTTCCAACCAAAATTGTTCCATGATTCTATAATCAGAAGCATTTCCAAAACTTTACTTCTGAAGAGCTTTGCACATTAGTCTACCTGGTGACTTCCAAAGCGTGTTCGTTTATAAGCTAAATAACACTGAGGAAATATAAACCCGAAAAATAAAGAGACCTCCCAGGCTGTAACCCAGTTAACACAATAGCTGGAGAAAACAATAAGAAAAGCATGAACATATCAACAGCAACAGAGCCAATTCTCAATGGTATACAGCATGGGGCTTTGCCAAAGACAATGGCTGTAAACCAAGTGGGAATCTCATTCATAGGCACATGTGCGCACACACTCCATAAACACACAGTAAACAAGATGCATTGCAGCGAGCTGTAAAACAACCTTCCACAGTCATCTATGTCCTATGCTTCAAAAGAAAACAAAAATCCCCACTTTACACCTTGGCATCTGTGGACTACTCCAGAGGAATTTCTCCTGACCCCTGGTGGTGACTAACTTTAAGAAGTGAAGCAGGGAAGATCACTCTAATGCGCACTGCTTTTCTCCTGAAAGCACTGCCCAAATTCTGGCCTTGCTGCTTGTCTTGATACTGCCACTGAAGCCAATCTGCTGATCTGCAATCCAGCTTTCCACTACTCTTTGCATCGTCACGTTTGCCTTGTGCAGCACGCACAGTACAGCTGAGAAAGATAAGGAGAGGGTTTATCCTGCTGTGGCAGATGTCCTTTTGGGTGTGAAGTTTTTGCCACTGAAGTTCACAGGAGTGCTGCTAATACAGTCATTTAGAACAGAATCAGGCCCATAAACATGCATGACACCTGCGAATATATTTTCCTAATGTATGCCCCAAAATGCTGACTTATGCACGTTAATGATATGCTATGTTGCATTAAGAAAAAAAAAAACAAAAAACTTATTTTTACACATTTACCTTCTCATTTGTATCAATGTTTCTGGCTTAGTGCTTCACAGCCATGTGGTTTTAAAAAATGTTATTTTCATCTTGAGAGACATGTTGTCTTAAAGAGGAAACCTTACTCAAACTAGAACTTTGTCTTGAAGCTTACGGCAGCATCCACTGCACTAGTTTCGAGTAAAGAGTTTCCTGGTCAGTAGGCAGTCATGCAAAATCTCAGGGTCACCCTGTCAGCTTGAAAGAGTCTGCAATATAAACTGTTAATTCTTTTTTCTGAGTATTCAGTTCATCCATACTCCATGAATAATTTTGCTTTACAGGGAAGTCACACAGCAGGACCATAATCAGCAGAGTCAAAAGCTGAATTAGGTGACCTCCAAGATCATCCAGTCCAACCTATCACCCAGCCCTAGCCAACGGCACTAAGTGCCCCATTCAGGCTTCTCTTGAACACCTCCAGGGATGGTGACTCCACCACCTCCCTGGGCAGCCCATTCCAATGCCAATCACTCTCTCTGTGAAGAACTCCTAACATCCAGCCTATACCTCTCCTGGCACAACTGTCCCCCCTAGTTCTGTTGCTGTTTGCCTGGGAGAAGAGACCAAGCTGCAGCTGGCTACAACCCCCCTGAAGCTGTCAGCCTCTGACAATGTAATTTGTTTCTCCTGCTGGCCTGACAAAGTCACAGCATGCTGACGTTCAAGAAACATTAGATGGGTTTGTGGTTTGCTTTTTTTCTTCTTTTTTTTTTTTTTCCCAAACTGCTTGGAGCTGTTGATAGGATGGAGGAAAAAGACTGTCAGCTTAGGAAAGGGAAGAGGGAGAATGGAGAGATGTGGCCTTTTTCTAGATGCCTCTGATAAAATAAGCAAAATTGTCATACACGTGCCCTGAGACACCCTGATACAACGCAGGTGAACGTGAAAAAACTGCTAACTTTACCTAAACAGTGAAGTGCCTGCTCCACTCAGTTTACAGTGACATCTATTTGATTTGGCCCACAGGGAGCCAGACATTGCACTGATCTGGTTAAAATATCTCCACAGACACATAAATAGGCTCGGTCAAAGCCCGTTGCATCACCTGCATTTATTTTTTACTGTTAATATTTAGCAATGGAAGTATGATACAGATCTGTGCTCTATACACTTGCCATCTCCAACAGTATGATCTCAGCTCACAGAGCAGCAGGAATTTGCACAGCAGTGAGTATGGCTGATTTCCAGGGGTCGGAAGCCACGGCTTACTCACTCTGCTCTGCACTTTCTGTTGTTGTTCTGTCTTTTCCTTTAATAGGAAAGGCAAATATGATGAACATAAAGAATTGTGGCTAAGTCAGTTTACAGTTCAGCGTGTTTGGGGAAATCCCATCCCCAGGTTGCTCTATTTTGATAAAATTTGAGGAGAAAATGAGTGTTTAGGAGTAACGATTCAGATGTGCACCTTTGAGATCAGCATGGAAACCTGCCTGTATCTCTTTCTGTACAGCAACAAGCCATCTGAACCAACAACATTACACCTCATATAAATCTGGCCAGGTCTATAAGTAGCAAAGGTAAACCTGTGGCTGAAGAGAAGAAAATACAGCAGTATATTTGCAAGACACTTTGCATTTGGCAGACACACACAACCAGCTGTTTGTTCTTTAGTTTGTGGCTATACATCTACTGGGACATCCCACACCTCTGCAAACCTTGCTTAGCTCCTGGTCTTATTTCCACACTGCAGATTGAACACTAAGCCACGGATAAGTACAGTGTTTGGGGATTAAAGCTAAGTGTCCTTTAGTATCATTTCTGACATCTCCATGCATTAAAATGAGCTTCTTTTTCACAGGGGACTTAGGATCTGATTTTAATTTGTGGTAGGGTTATGGTCACAATAAATGTCTATTTCAGATATTCATGAGACGTCTGTAATGTAAATGGAAATAGAAAGTGGCTGTTTTCTTGTAGTTTCAAAGCCATGTATGTAAAACACACTGTACAGATCTGTTCCACATGCAAGCCCATCATTGATCCACCATCGTGTCCTGGATCCTACGCTGGTAGCTACCACCCCCGAGCTGAACAGTCTCAGCAGGTTCTATAGTTTGCATAATAAAAGAACAGGTTATGAAATCATTAACACCTCAGCTGAGGCTGCCACAGGGATGCCCCTCTGTGTTCATTGTGAAATGATTTTTTGGCAGCTGCATCCTAGAAGCGCATTTGAATGTTGCTTCAGTATCACCACACAGAGTGGGAAGTAAATCAGTATTTTCATGCCTTGAAATTAAGTGTAGGGGGTGAAAGTCTTCCTGGCTCACCTCTAGGCTAAGTCTCCCCATTTAGACATGACTATTCCTAGGCATGAAGACCTCTAGAAGCCCAGATGTCTATAATCACACTTCCAGCTCTATGCAGCTAACACTGCCAAGGACCTAGGCCATGCCTAGGGAGGCTGGAAGAGACTTCAGCTTTGTCAAACACCACATGTTCCAGCTCCCCTCATCCCGCAGGCAGCCACTGCTAGCAGTGCTCCAGAGCAGCCCGAATGCAGCCGAGAGCTGCCCTTCCCGTACTTGGAGCCTTGGCTTAGGGTACAATGCACAGCCTGTTGGCATTTTCTCCTTCATAAATGCAAGCTCAGGTGAAACTGTGAGCTGTTTAAGCAGCTCAGGCTACACTTGCTTGCCTCTCCACAGGAGAATCCATGTCCCCAGCAGAAAGAAACAACATCCACTGCTGCTCACTAAGCAAAGCATCTGAGGCCCTTCGGATGTTCCTTATTCCAACTTTAAGACTCTCTTTGCAAGGTTCACAAACATTTGTGAATCTTTCTCTTGCAAATGAGCAACCTGGCTCAAGTACGAGGCTCTAAGAAGTCGAATCTAAGAAGTGAAATTTTGCTGTCACCCGGGGGTGCAGTCAGCTGGCAATTTCAAACCTGAATTCAGTCTATTTTACCAACTGCACGAGATAGTACACTCAGAGAAAGGACCTGTCTCAGGTGCCTGAGCATGGAGGAAAGCTAGCTTGTGTGGCTGGCTGGCTGAACAAATGCACCCGAGTCATCATTTAAGTAACTGAGGCAGTGGGGCCTCTTAAAGCAGCAGAAGTAAATACTTACGCTTGATGTGATGTAAAAGGCACCGCAACAGAAAGGAGAACTTAATACAGTGATGAAAATCACTTACCCTTAATCATCCCTCAGACAGTGTTTTTACTGCGCTGCTTGATTTATGAAACTATCAAACACGCCTCCTTTGACTTGTCTAGTAACAGGCCATCTTAGCCATGCTTGTTGGGATTTGAGTTTAGGGGTTTTTTAATCAGTATCTCATGTGCATTATTTAAATGCCTTTGACGGCTCTTCTTTAAAAGAATTTGCGAAGCAATAAATCATATTTATTTGCAAAGGAGACAACACAACCCAAAACGTGACTAGGAAAGTTTGAAGAACTCAGAGGTTTGGTTGCAGGTGTGTGATCAGTGTTGCACATTTCTAAAGCACATTATTGCCTAGAAACTTACTGAAGCCCATATTCATTGCTGCTGACAAGGTGCCACTCAGTGTACGAGATTGTATGCAACGTTGTTTGCTGCCTGATTTACGACGGTGCACTTACACTAAAGAGGAAGGACTGGAAACTACCTGTGCTCTGCTGAGCAGCTCCACACTTCCTTTCGCATGGGAGGGCCTCAGCTTTTGGAAAAGCTGGACAATTTCTCAAGTGAGTACACCCTTGTGACACTGAAGCTAGCCAGACCACAAAGTATTTTATTATGTTGTGCAAAAACCTATGTGCAAAAAAACTCTCTTTAATTAAGACAGAGCAACCAGCGCTGCGGTTGTAATTACCTTGGACTGCTTTACCCACGGGCATAATGAAATAAAATTGGGCCCTCTATATTTTTGTTTTTAGACTAAGTAAACCTAAATTAATTTATTCAACTCAAACCAGACAAGTTTCTCTTTAAAAGAGAGGCATATATGGTTGGAGAAGCTGGTGCAGGAGGCAGTGACATGCAATGATGACTGCAAACTGCAAACTGCTGGCAAAACATTTGGCTTGCCGTTGGTCCGTGGCCAGTATTTTCCTTTGTTAATGAATCCCACATCTTTTCTAAGTTAAGCATTTTTTTCTTCTCCCCTCTCACTTTATTTGAAACATATTTTAAATATTTTTGTTTTTATGACGTTGTGGAACATGATACAGCCCCCTCCTAACCCCAAATATGGGGAAATCAATTAAAATTTTGACATTAGGAGCTATGATATAAACATATGGTTCAGCTGCTCAGAATTCTCTTTTTTTCTTTTTCTTTTTCTTTTTCTTTTTTTTTTTTTTTTTTTTAAATGCAATATATCAAGGATCAGCACAAAGAGAAACAACTGAAATAGAACTCCACATTACTGGATAAAAATAATACCAACTGAAAGCAGATCACAACCAGAACCTTGCTACTCACCAAACAAAATCCCCTGCAAATTTGGCAGGTTTTAACAGACTTCCTTTTAATCACAGCATCATACAGAGTGGCTTAGGTTGGAAGGATTGAGCACTTTTCATTTGTGTTCTTTTCAGAGGAAAAATTCCATTAAAAAATAGACAACCTGAATGCTGCAGTTCAATACATTATTGTCTGACCCAAAGGACCTTAATTTTAAGACTTAATGCAACTTTAAAATGGAGTGCTATGAGCTTCCTCATTAACTTCTGACTCTTCCCTAAACAAAACAGAAGAAAAAATAATTGAATAAATACAGAAACATGATTTTCAAATGCTGTTATCTTTTTGGGCACCCAATCACACCTGCCCCACTCATCACCAGTCCTCAGGAATATATGAAAATCAAAACCTTCCAGATCCCTTTGGTATTTCAAGTAATCAAAACAGACAAAACAACAAGTCAGTGAAACCCCATGGAATACAGGCACCAAAGAGAAGATTTCACTCTTTAGGCCAAGGTTCCTGCTGAAGCAAAAAGAAGCTCTCTTCCAGAAGCCTTTCAAGATTGGAAATTGTATCACAGGCAGCTCAAGAATTATTTTTTAACCTGCAAGTTTTTTTCAATCATCTTCTATGGACACCTTAGTCTCCAATTCTGCAGGAATCTAGCTACATGAATTTACATGCCCTCTTTTCATATACTCCAGTTCTACAAACCTTGCAAGATTTCTTCAATCACTGCAACTTGCAGCTAGTTCTACCAACGGCAGAGATGACAAAAGCATAGCGCAGTGTACTGCTGGCCCTGCAGCCAATGCTGAGTGAAGACAAAGATACCCTGGAAAAAAAATCCAAGCTGCAAAAGCATTTCCTGCACCTACCTTCTTACTTTTCATAGCATGAATGGTGCCACGCTTGTGTAAGAATTGACAAAAAGTGGTTTATATAGGGTCTTGGTACCAGCTAAAGCTCTACAGTTTTATGAGAATAGAAACTTCAGACACCTGCAAATTAAATATACTCTCTGTATTGCAGTGAATTTACTTGCATAGTGACTGGCACGACTGGTGCAGAAAATTGCAGCCAAGCTCAAAAGTTAGGCCCGGACTTTTTTTTTTTTCTCCCATAGTTAAATTTAAAAAAAAAAAAAAAAGTTACATTAATTAATATTTAACAAATAGTAAAAGTGGAGAGTAGACATTTGGAAGAACAGAGTTTTTTAACACTTCTAAATATTTCACTTTAAAGTGCTCCAGGACTGCACTTTTTGAAACTTCATAAATATGAACAATATCCTTCTCTAAGCCTTTTAGCTCGAGATGAATGTAAGGTTGAGTCAGCATCACTGCACAGGCTTTTGTCCCTGAAAACTCATGTTCAGTGACTGTTCCTCAGTCTTTACATTACATTCCACAATAAATGATTAATTTTGCAATAAAAAAATAACTGAGTATGCAGAAGGGCAAGACACAATTTTACATGTGATACTTGTGACAACATATTGGATAGTCATTAGTTAATGGATAAATACAGACACAGGATAAGCTATACAGGGAGTTCATTGCAAAAAAAGGCATTAATGTGCCATTACTTTTATAGTGGGAGCAGCTTTTGCTAGCTAAGTTCCTGTAAAACGTATTTTTGAGCTTACAGGGATATGAGCAAATGGATCCCTCACATAGTGATGGACAAAGTTTGTCTCCTAATTTTTAGGATAACAATTACCATGAAGTTTTACCATTACAGTTTAATCCTCCTATTTTTTATGGTCCTGCCCTGGCAGGGGGGTTGGACTCTATGATCTCCTTGGGTCCCTTCCAACCCCTAACGTTCTGTGATCCTGTGATCTCCTAAAACTTAGGTGACTATCATTGATCGTGTGAAAGGAAGTTAAGCACTTCCTCTCCTCAGTAGCAGCAATTCAGCATCCACCTTTTCTTACACAAGGTGCATAAGTTCTTTATTTCTCAAAACAAGATGGACACAAGCAGGCACAGGACCTACTCGCGGTGACATTACTTTCTTAGGACATGCTTACGATGACATTACTTTCTTACCTTGCCATTTACTTTTTGCATTGCTTTTTCCTCATCAAAATTCTTCCTGCCTCCCCACCCTGTACCGGCCAGTACAGTGCTGCCACCACTGCTCAGCACAGAACCCAGTAACAGGGTCAGTCAGAATGCACCTCTGAAGGTGTCTAACCTGCTGCTCCGGGCAGGGCTAAATGCACTATCAGAGCAGGCTGCTGGGGGCTGCCTTTTTTTAGGCAAAGTGTGAAAATCTCCAGTAACAGAGGCTGCACCACCTCTCTGCAGCCTGTTGCTGTGTCTTGCTGTACGCTTCCTGTGGGAGCCTTTCTTTCTTTAAATCCCACGGGAATTTCTCTTGCTGGAACTTGTGACTGTTGTCTTTTGTCTTCATGCTGCAAGGTGGGACAGACTCTCTCCTCTGTACTACCCTATAAGTATCTGAAGGCTGCAATTAGATCCCCATTAGCTGTCTCTTCCCAGGCTAAATAAATCAAGTTCCCCTGCCCTCTGCTTCTCCTCATACTCTCTCCCTTCAGCCTAGGAAAAATGTCCTTAATGGCATCTGTCCTCTGTGCAACTCACTCATCTTCCTTTGCTGCAGTGCTCTATCTTTGCAGCCTCACCCAGGAACAGGCATACAGTTTTGGGTTGCCCATTTGCTTGGAGTCACACAACAGTCCAAACAAATTTCACTCTAAACAGCCAAAGACTCTGGCTGGATGCAGACTTTTTTTTTTTTTTTTTATTATTATTATCCTCACAATAGAGAAGATCTTTCTAAGTCCTCTGGGGATTGTGTGGGCGAACCCAAATATCTGACTCTGAGCCAATCAGTTAATTATTATATCTAAAGTTTGTCCTATTTGATAATTACTGTGCACAAAAGACACTTGCCAATGCAGATGTGCTGCTGAAAGCCAGTGAGCTTCTCTGCTCAGTGCCACACAGGGAAGCAGCAGACTCACACCTTTCCTTCATCCAGCTCACCTGAGAGTAAGTTCTCTTACTGGAGCATTGCTCCTTCAGAACAAGCCTCCCTCAGATAAGGAACTATCTTTTAAGGGGAGGGAAAAAAGGAGACATTAGATTGAGTTGCTGCTGGCTGTGCTATCTTTCCTGGTGCCTAGAACAAGTTAAGACTGGATTTTAAAACTCTGGAACATAACACATATGGATGTCAGAGTATCGTTGCCTGTTCTAACATTTGCTACTCTACGCTTTTCTGGTCACTTTTACACAAAACCAAATCAGAACTAACAGCAACATCAGGAAGAGAAAATGTCCATCAAACAGAAAATAAAATTTTACAAAGCTTAATTATCTGTCAGTATACAGCAAGTCAGAAACACTTCTTCTTTTTGAAGAACTTCTATTAATAACGATTAACATTTTTCAGGAAAAACAATGACCAGTCCAGAAGGGAAAGCATTTTTCTCTTGAAACCATTCCCAGTTTCCCTTGAAATAATCATTATTTATCAAAAGTTCAAATCTTAACAATTACTGAACTTCATTGGAAATTTTTCAATCAGCCACATTTCGTTTTTTCTAAACAGATCTTTATAAATCCAAAACTTTCCAACTAACTCTACACTGGTGTTTGGTTTTGTGTTTGTTTGGTTTTGTTTGGGTTTTTTTCCCCCACATAATATTGATTTACTTTCTCATTACGTTTTTATAACGTTGCTGGTAAAGGTTTGTACGTTTCCTGCAGTATGCTGAGGCTCTTTTCCTGCAGCACTGCTAAGGCTTGTCATAATAGTTCAAACTAAATAAAAAATGGCTAAATCACTTACTAAAAGAGAATTAGCTACATACTGTTTGTTCACTCAACATATTCCAATATCTACTGACTTGCGGTAACGGTAGGTTTTGCTTTGAATGGAAAAAGTTCCCTACGGCACAAGTTGAGCAAGTTAAAAGCCAAACAAAACACTTAGTGATGCACAGCAATGTCCCCCTTTAGCTGTCGCTTCAATTTTGGCCCAAGATTTGATTTCCCATTATGAATAAAATTGAAATGAGAGACAGAGGTGAAGGATGTTCATACAGTTTCAATTTCAAAAGGAAAGGAACTGTCATTCAAACACCTATAGGTACACCATGCCCCAAATCATGCAACTTGGAATCTTATTCCTATGATAAACTTTTCCTGATAGGATTGCTTCGGAATAACTGAAGTTAAATTTTCTTTGCAGCTTCAAGTATATTGGGGTGGTGGGAGGGCAGCACTACACATAGATATACAGATGCAGATATACAGAGATCTTTGTACTATTCTGCCCTTTGTGCAACTCATCCCTGTATAATATGGATGGTCACAGGAGGTATTTGTCAACACCTAACTTTAATCTAGTGTTTATATTGATCTTATTTCTATGTGAATTTACAAACTCACTTTTTCAAAGCAAGGCAGAAAACTAAAACCCATTTAAAGCAATGAGAATTTCAGCAGTCCTGTGACTGAAAGTGCAAGAGGAATACAGCTCACATCCTTACTTGCAGTGAAACGTTCACTCCAAACTGGAAATCAAATGACAAAAAACACAGTACTGGAACCTTTTTTTTTAATTTTACAAGATACTGAGTGCCCTTAAGCTGAGGTTAAGGCAGGATCTGGTCTAGTTTTTTTCTGTCCTGGCTTTTAAGATTCAGTTTGGAAAAATGTAGCTCATGTTAAAACTGACATATAAAATAACTGGTGCTAATGGGCTTTTCCAGTGTGGTGAAATATTCTACTGGTATTTTATTTTTGACATGGCTTGGGATACCTAGCTGACATTTAGAAAAAAAAAAATTAACAAACTTTTATTGCTATTATTTTGCTGCTGGTAAAGGGCACTTACTGACCTCCAGCAAACACCACCCATCTGAACCACACTGCCCATATTCCTTAAGGTCATGGTGCAACACAAGAGCTTTACCTGCAGAAAACCACCTCCATCTTGCTATTTATATGAATACATCTTTGCATTCATCCTAATAAATAGCTTTAATATGTTTGACTAATGGTTGCAATTTGAAAAACATTCTGTGATGCTCTTAAATGAAATATATTATGTTAAAAAAAAAAAAGACCACCACACAAATACAGCTTCTACTGACCTGAGAGATGACAATTCCCACTCTCAACTAGGAGTTTTCACCAGGAAAAAGGCCAGCTTTATTAGAATGTGCAGAGACATTTCAGTAAATTAAAAGCTAGATGTTTTTGGCACACTTTCTCATTACAACGTAGGAAGCTGATGTGACAAAGAAATACCAGGATATAAAATAAAGAATGGAAGTGAGGGATGGAATAAACACTGTTCTGTTAAGTAAATGATACTTTCCTGGCTCTGTGAGGATCCAAAAGCCCTATAAAGTAAAATGTGTGTCACTAGGGCTGAAAAATAATTCATGCTGTTTGATAATCAAGGCCTTAAAAATGCGTTTGGAGGAAGTGGAGAAGGAAAAGGGCAAGCACCACAACACAGAAACTCCATGCCACGTTTAATAACAAACACAAACACCCACACAGAAAGGAAATCACCCATTAATAGAGAACCAAGGTTCACCAGCCTCTGCAATCACTGTGGCTGAACAAGTAAGTTTTTCAGGGAGGCACATCCCAAAGCTAGAGATGTTGAAAAAATAAGTGGGTACTTAAAGGAATGAAAAGAGGAGAGTTTTATGGATTTTATCCAGAGCACATCAAGGCAGCACGTTCATTCACTGCAATAAGCTTTGGATCAGGTTCAACATTAAAACACAGCCCTCCCTAGAATTGGCCGGTCAGGCTGGAAACTGGGCAAGGCACCCCACCCATAAACAAAGTGCTCAGAGAGAGCAGGGTAGTAAGCAACTAATAATTTGTTCCTTTGCCAAGAGTAGGGGCTGTGTCTCCTACTCTGAGACAGCCTCTGAGACAACCTAAGAAGGGCTCTAGTAAGGTATTATCTGTGAGGCAATCTAAGGAATGTCACATGAATGAGAAGCAAGAGGATAAGGACTCCTTCCATTCTCATGGCGAAAGTGGAAGAAATGAGTAAGCAATGGGGTAGAGAAAGTCATTAGCAGATAAATGCAGTGTTTCTGCCAGGTCTTCTCTCTTGGATCATGTAAGTCTGAAGAGGAATAGAAAGGAAATCCAAACATGAATGCGGGAAGAGAGTTCCACTATGGCTATTGACACATCAGTTAGGTGGCAGAGAGACGCACGTCCATTTGTAGGAGAAAGAGAACATAAACACAGTTAAGTGGATATTAATGAATACTAAACAAGAATGGCAAGCCTGCTCTGAACTTACAAATCACATCCGCATTAATACCAAATGAGTTCATTAAGATTAACATTATTATGATGAGTATCAAAGGGATTAAAAGAGATTATGGCAAATAAGAGAGTCAGATAGGAATGAGATGTAATTACAGCCATATCTGCTTTATCTATAGCTGCAGAGAAAGACCCAACATTCTCTTCACACTGGAGGAACCTAACTCACATTTTGATCTGAAGGGTAATTTTCAGCAAAGCTGATCTCAACAGTTTGGGCTGAACATGGCCCAGGCATGTGCAGGATGAACAAAAGAAGGGAGGGAGGGTGAGCAGAGAGACAGGGAAGCGTGGAGGAGGCCCACTCCTGCCCCAGCACCCTAACCCAACTGTAGGAGACAACTTGGTGTTCATGACTCCCATGTCCTGAAAGTAATGTGAGGCCAGCCCTGACACCACCTCTGCCCAACACCTGGCCTGCTGTGGCCTCAGCACTGACCACATCAACTCTGAAAACTCCATTGGGCTTCGCAAGTATCAGCCATGCCTTCTAAAAAGGTTTAAGGGAAATAGTCTCACTGTAGAGCTACAGAAACCGAGGAATACTGAGGCAGAGGGATCACACTCAGTGAAATAAAAATAAGCTCACCGATTTTTACCTCTTGCTTTTGTTCTGCAACTGCAGAGCCAAATCTTTTGTGCATGCAGAGACCAGCTAAAGAACACCAAATTATGGCTTAAAATCAGACAGCATATAGAGCAGATTCCTGCCAATGCACACACTCAACGATGCAGGCGGAAATGTTCTTCGGGATCTTGGTGGGGAAAATATGCTGGGACTCTTCCAGACAGGCTCTGCTCTGAGCAGATTGCCTTTCTTCACAGGACGACTGAGCACAGCCAGCTCTCCAGTGCAAACATCGCTTCCCAGCTCTGGTGTCTTTGGCCTCTGGTTTGTTTGACAGGTTACATGTGCTTCTGAATATATCTTCTGATGCTCATTTTCAGAGTGCTGTTAACATTTCTCTTGGCTGCTGTTTAAAAATTAGGTCCCTAAAGATATCATCCTGCAGTAAGAAAATCCTCTTGCCAGAAGGCCTGGCTTCAGACGTGTTGAGGCTGACTGTCAGAGCTGTTGACCACTGGCGATGGAGCTGGAAATCCTCAGGCATACCTGCTCGTTGGCTCCAAGGTAGTGCAATATGGGCAGCTAGCACTGGAGGAATCCAAAAGGCAGCTATTGTTCAGCCAAAGATGAACATGCATCAAGATGAAGGTGCAAAAGCACCCGTCGAGCACAATCAGAGCTGTCCAGCTTTTCTAAGGACAATTACACCTCATTAATTAAATATGCTTTGTTGCTTCAGTAGGCAATATACACACACACATACATACATACACATGTGTATGTATGCATACGGAATTTATAAATGCCATTTTTTGAAAGAAGCCTTTAAACAATTTTTTTTCTGTGATGCTGTGCTGAAATCAGTTAAGTAGCAGAAGTAAACTTCTGGAAGGGAAGTGTTTGCACGTTTGCATCCTCGACCTAACTTTACCACACACAAATCAACAGGGTGAAGAAGACAAAGTTTCTTTATGAAAGTCATGAGCACAAAACAGGTTTGTCAGCCAGTCCTCACTGCCTAAAGCACCAAGATGTTCTTTGCTGCCCTTCACCAGGCAGGTGAAATGTTAATAGCTAGTACCAGACAAATGAGACTCTGATCCACCATAGAACACAACTTGATGCCCAAAGACTTCCAGGCCACACCACACACTGTATTTTATGGATGCATTTCTGTGTAAGCAAAGATGGAGCATGACAGTCTGTTACCCTCTGCCCAGCATCTTGCCAACATGGCTAGACACTATCCTAAGACAACACTGGCAAACTTTTCCTGCATAAAGTCTGCAGCCAGAAAAAGCAGGAAGGGAAAGAGTGAAGATAAGTCCACCCCAGCATCTGAAGAGAGCAAAGGGAAGAATCTACTCTGCTTTACTGTGATAGTCTGTGGAGCTGCACTTCCCAACCTTTCGAGGAGAAAATATGAGTCAGAAATCCTACGGGAACTCTTGCAGCAGTACAGCTCCTTCCACAACCCACACATCCTCAACAGAGCACTGTGCAATCTAATCCATATGGTATATCTGCACTGCAACTTGGGGGCCAGAGCTGGGTGCAGCCTTGCATTAGGCTCTCAAAGTTTGGCATATGAGCAATTGTTTGTGCTTAAGCAGTTGAGGGAGAAGCTCAGAAATCAGGGTATCTAGGAAAAACCTGTGAGTAAAGTGTAGAACACAAGATGGTTTTGCAGAGGGCTGCCTTAAAGAAGGGAATGCGGGAGCTGCTCACGAGATCTTGTCTTCAGATGGAGCTGGGGAGGTTTTGCCATCACCACAAAATAACAGTATTTGGCATTTGGCTCAGCTAGGCTCCAATACAGGTTGTTTTAAAAAAAAAATCACTAAGCAGTCAAGAGTGCGTTTAAGGCTATCTTTAGTTAGCCAAGGGACTCTGTGGTCCACTGCTGATCCAATGGGCACCACTACAGTACCTTTTTCCAAGATAGAAATTCCCTGAAGAGGGCACTTCTGAGAGCAGTATCTTAGAAGCAGACAGTCCTTGACACAGAAACCCGATGCAGAGCTGCTCTGAGCAGAATGGGTATTCTGAGGACACCAGCAGACACTTGGTATCTCACATGAATCCTACATCTAAACACAAGCAATGCCCAACCAGGGGCTCCGTCAGTATTAAACTCTGTGTGGCCCACCCTAAGGGTAATGTACTCTTAGTGAACTTGGGGAACGGGTACCATTGCTCCCTCCCACACACACCTAGAGGCTGCTAGCTACACAGAAAAGAAAAAGACTAAAAGGTCTGCAGAGAGACTGCCAGATTTCATCAGATAATCACAGTGCTCTGTCCCACACAGGAAACCCACAGAAGCAGAATCCCCAAATCCCAGGCAGTTTTGGAGAGCAGACAGGACAGGAATCTGCCATGTAGGATCGGGATCTCAGTGGTCTCACAACAGCTAAAGCAGCTCATCCAAGAAGGGCTAAGGATCAGAACGCTACTGACAAGTGTCAGGGATGAAGCACTGAGGGCTCCTCGGGATGAGCTCTGTGAACCGCCTTCCTTAAAGGCTTTATTTTCCACACCAGATTTCCGACAGCAGGAGCTTTTACTCACTCTTCTAGGCAGAGGCTGAAATGCTCTCTCCATGCAGTTTCAAATTCGTCAGCTACACTCGAAGAACCACCCCCTTTTTGCCTTTCNTGTGAACAAGACACCTAGTTTCAAGCCATTAAAAAATATCAAAAAGCCCTGGTGGAAAATAATTTGCAGCTGTGATAATATCACATTTTTAAAAAATACCATAATATAGTTTTACTTTTAATAATAAAAGATAAAAAAGAGGAGTCTGCGAATAATTAGAGGGTGCAGTCTGAAGCCAGTTACAGTCACTGCAATTGATAATAAACTTAAAGCCCCTTGACAGCAGGTAAATGCTCTGCAACCCTGACCCCCTTCCTCTCACATTACTTAACAACCCTGCAGTTCCAGCATTACATCACCGTCCAAGCGATTGGTTCCTGCATTTTAACTCTCTCCCTGTCTCCTCCGATTAGAAGCAACACAATGATGGGATTGGAAAAAAAAACCAACAAAAAAACAACACAACAAACCATGAAACTTCTCTCAAGTTTGCTGTGCTCCTTGTTTGGGTTTGGTTTGGTCGGGGAAAAAAAAACCAAAACAACAAACCAACAGCTTCTGCTGCTAAGAGCTGAAGTTACACACAACCAGAAAACAAACTCCGTCGAAGTGGAAAGGAGTGGGAAAGGGGGACTAGGGAGGGGAGGAAGAGAGGAGGAGGAAGGCAAGGAGGGGGGAAAAGTATATAGAAATCAGAAAAGGAAAAGAAAATTAAAAACAAACCTCATGGACATCACTGAGCCTGAATTCCCTGCTGAGGTGCAGAACATGAGAGCCCTGGAATGAGTGTATGTAGAACTTGAGCCAAAGCTTAACTAGCCCGAGTGAGTCATATCCTTCCCATTTGATTCCCGTCCAAATGATGATGTAATGCTCTGGCCCTCTCCCTCGCTAGCTCCCGCTCGCTACACTACCTCCCTCCTCCCCTTTTCTCCTTTTTAGCTCAGTGCTGGTGAAGTCACCATTTAAATCTGGCAGAGCTGAAGCAAAAACTTCAATGTAACCAAAACAGCCCCAGGCCAAGTTCCAGACGTACTGAGACTCGGTGGTGCAATTGCCATTGGAAACGAGTAAACAGAGAAAGAAACAGAGCCGCCTGCGAAGGCCTGCGCAGCTGCCTGCCGGAGCGCAGGGAAGCCCAGGGACGGGGCTGACCTGGCTGACGGCAGCCGAGCAGAAGACGCCGCACACCGGCGCTGCTCTGCGCTGCCTGCACGCTCAGGGCTTCGGGGAGACCCAGCGGCTGGCAGCAGAGGAGATGAGGCTCGGGCCAAGCGGAGAAGTGGCGAAGCAGTCGCAGCGTGTTTGTGTGGGTCTAGGGAGGATGAATAGCGCTGCTTTGGCAGGTTATGTGTTAGGCTGGCATTTCTCCGCCTCAGCCTCGCAGGGCTGCGAGCAAGCCCCGCGTTTTCGAAGGGTAACCGCCTGCAAACTTACAGGTGCAAAGGACTTTCTCCGCTACTTGAAAAGTGCCAGAAAAGCCCCAAGCTGTACAAGTCGTGACCTAACTCGCTTCGGTGCTGCTGATGCCCTTCTGGTGTTTATCTCCCAGGTCTCGGTGATTTTGCTAAGGGTAAAGAATGTTTCTAAGTGGAATCTGTAATGATTTCTCATGTGTACAAGCGTAAGATTTCACGGTGCGAAGGTCTCTGCTGCAACAGTTTCTAAGTCCTGATGTTAAATGCTACAGTGGACTGCAGCTGAAATACCTCCTGTGTCCTCCTCCACAGAGGGTCTTTTTACCGTTCTGTGCTTCCTATTAATTGTAGCCAAGACAGTACAAAAACATCTGCTCCACAACAGAATGCAAAGCCTAAGCAATAATAACAGCCACACTAATATGTGAAAATGTTTAAGCATACAATACCATCCCTCAGCAAACCAAAGGCTAACAGATCAATATCAAACTGCAGAAATGCAAGCATTAATGGCACCTGAAACACTGGAGAGTTACCCAGAAGTTAACCCTTTCTTCATTGACCACAAACTATTTTACAAAGTCACTTCACCTCTCATCTCAGAGTGAAATTCAGTTTTCCAACAGTCAGTAGACACTCCTATACCCAAGATTCAGAAAACAACAGGAAAACATCAACGCCAATGTGGTTTCTTCCTTATAATGATGCAAAGTTATTGAAAAGCATTTTTTTTTAATTGCCTGGCATCATTTTACCAAACAGGGGTTTTTTTGGGTGGCATATTCATACATTCATCAACACAGTGATGCAACAGAGATTATTGTAAAGTAGCAAAGTCTCTTCCCAAGAAAACTGTTAGGGTTATAAAATAACTTTAGAATTTGTTCCTATGGATCAGCACTGTTAGCCTCAGTCATGGTTTAGTCTTGAACTCGAGTAGTTCCAGTCATGAATTCAAATGAGTTTTGTTTAAGGCATGTTTGATTTTTACAGAGAGCATGAGAGGAGGAGAAAACCAAGAGTTTATCCTATTCAATTAAAACCCCCCAGTTCTCCACAGCAGGCTGACCTGCTGGATGACATCCTCAATTGATATTGATGCTGCAGCCACTCAGAGTGACACCTTTATCAAGCAAGGCAGCTCTGAATTAGAGGTGATCAGCCATAATTATTACTGGCGCCACTGAAGCCTGTGGCTTGACAGCATCAGATGTGGTTGTTATAAAGTTTGGTCCATTGTGTCAATGGCCTGTATAACTCATTTATGTCTGAATTACTAGCTATTGATTTTTTGTCTTCTGTAATGTAATAAAATTAAAGTTAGATAATTCCTAAAGCTTTCTTTTAATCCAGCCTTGCTGATAGTTTAATTTTGAAGCTCAGACTACTTCTCCCTCTCCATTTAAAAAAATATGACTTCCAACCCTTTCTCCATGCATGTCTAAGAGGTCATCTTGTCTCCCTCCTTTTTTATTTTGTCCTCTTATATGTACACTGCTGGATGACATAGCTTCTCATGACCCAGTTCTGCTACTGGCATTGCTATAAATTTTATCATAGGCTCAGGACAGATCCCTGACTCAGAACAGCGTGATGGGGAATGTGGCTACAGCCAAGGCAAAAACTTAAATCCCCAGGCCCACCTTCACAAGGAGGAAGAAACCACCAAAGAAACATTATTACGCTGAGGAATCCAGGTTACCCTAGGGTTGCTTGTGCAGATGCGTTCACTCCTGCAGACTTTGTCAGTGAACCAGCCTCTTCTCACTCTTCTGAAAGAGCCACAATTCCACCATCCTACTGTATGCAGAGCACACTGCAACCAAAAGGATGATGCAAGAGTTGCAGGGCAGTTCATTGTCCTCCTGAGGCTTCAAGTGCTTGTCTGGCAACTGTGCTCTTTCCAAAAGAAACATTTGTTTATCAGAAGCAAGAGCAGACCCATTGCCCATCTGTGAGCATCTCAATCAAAAGATCACACCAGTGACTGTGTTTGCATGGCAAATGGCCCTTTTAATTATTATTACCTTCACAGATATAAACTCAGAATTAAACTGCTTTGAAAACTGCCTTGTCTTGTCTTATAGAAGATATTTCCAGGAGCCAGAGCATTTTCTGAAATGAACAAGAAAGATCCCAGCAGTCTGAACTGCCAACCATTTTTCAATGATGTGTTTATGCTGAAGTCTCATTTCAAGAACTGCTTTAAAACAGAGTTCCAAAAGAGTTAAAAAGTTATTTGTACTTGCTGGTGGGAGTACAAAAGGTTCTTTCCAGGCAGGTATTTCCAAGGCCTATTGATTTTTTTCTTCCCCCTAACAGGAAACACTGTTTTCCCATTTTCCTTCCTGTGACAGACCAGTTAATGATAAAGAATGTCCTGTGCTCAAAGGAAATTCCACTCTCATGCAAGAGCTCCCTCTTTATCTGTTTACTTGTCTGTCTTTTCTTTCTCCCCCCACTCCACCCCCATCCTTGAATTTCCATGTTCAGCCACGCTCAAGAATAGGGCTGTTGTGATGAGAGTTGTGGGATGTTTTAATTCTAATGGGAGCCTTCTTCAAAGTAGCTCCCTGGCCAGCAGAGTTATGACTCCAGCTTGGCTGTCTGATTCAGGAATGCTTGCAACACCCTCCCTGCAGCATGTTTCATCCTTGGGGAAAGGGTGGTGGGGCACATCACAGATGTTTGGTGTAACAGAAACTTGACAAAAATCACTGCTTCTGCTGAAAATTTCCAGTCTGAACAAGGAGAAAGCTCTGCATTTCAAGAGCCCAAATGTCAGAGCGCACTGGGATTATCTGAAAAGCATTTGTAACAAGGAACTGGGTGTACTACAGTTGCGGTGCTGGATGGACAAATCAGCAGTTCTACATGCATTTTAGGTGAGTGCATCACATACAGCCTTTGGGACTGACTTGTGCCTCTTTCAATCAGCGGCCCAAAGCATCAGTGAAGACCCTGTGGATGGAAGCAGTGTAGCCTGATTAGTTCTTTTTCTCTACTACTTGGCTCTTAAAGAGGCTTGATTAAGAAAATATTCTGTAATAATAATGGTCCTACACTCGGGAAAGTCTCATTTTCATTCTGACATTATTTTTCATCTCTAACCCAAGAGCCTTACAGTCCCTGTGGAATTAAAAGAGGCCAGCTAATTTCAGGGTTAAATAAGCTTTAATGACTATCATATGTATGGAACCTTAAACCTAGTATTAAAAATTATTTTTTTTTAAGTGGCATCTCTTCCTTTTTTAATTTAAAATAACCATCCAGGTGGTTTCCTAAGGATTTCTTTGCAAATTGCTTCCAGTGAACCTTTTCAGTTACAGATCACTGCAAACCCATGTGGTGTTACTCAGTGCTGGATTCAACTTGGGTGTCCCTTGTTTTCATAGTGGACAGTGGGACTGTCTGCATAAGTGTGTGCACATGGAGACTGTGGGGTCTGAGCCAACTAGGTGTCACTAGCAAGGACAGGAGGATATGTAGGTCTACCAATTTCAGCAGAACAAAAGTAAGGAAGGGTTAAGAGCAGATTTTTCAAATTGCTCATGAGGTAACAGGACACATGGGCCCTAGTTATTCAGATGCTTTAGAAAAATTCCTTCTCCTTGAAGGAGACTCAGATCAAGGTATTGACACAATTGAGCTGTCTCAGAGGTAGAAAAGGCTTCTCTATGAGCACTGCAAATTCTTATGAAATAGAATACTTGTAAATATCCTTTACGAGAACTACCCCAGATTTCTTGTGCATAAGCACTGTAAAAAAAATAGACTGGACTAAGTAGAAATTAATTCTGGAGCAAAAATCTTCCTTTCTCACTCAGAGGCACTAATGTGCTAAGTTCAAAGCACACTAGTGGAAATATTACGGGAGAAGTACTAGCAGAAGTTTGAGTCCAACACTTCATGGAGACAGGTGTCCTGTGAAAATCCACACAGCTGTGCATTGGGCACGATGGCCAAGAGAGACCTCCCCACAACATCTCTTAACCCTAATCTTCAAGAATTGTCTCCAGATAAGAAACCCTTCCCTAGTGACAGTACTAAGCATCTTAGTGCTACTTGGGATCATGCTCAGGACACTCAAAGCCTAGGAGATGCAACTGTCTACTTGTTATATAGTCACCCAATAGCCGTGGGCCAGTGCTGAGTGGCTGACCTGGAAATGAAGAGCTCTCCTATTACATCTCACTGAGTCATCCAGTCCAAGTAGCCAGCTATTCTATTACAGCTGCAAACCACAAATACCCAAGACAAATAATGTAGCAATTTATACAAGATAATAAATAATGCTTTCCATTTTGGAAGAGCCTTTTCCCCTGAAAGAACCCTCTGCAGGCCAGTCATAAAAAGTCAGACAAGGCAATTGCCCTTCCCATGGCAGACAGCACCCAGCCAGCAAACAGTACAGGAGTGCAGAGGGGAGATGTTGACTAAGGACAGAAGTAAACAGGCACAATTACTTTTAAAATGCTGTGTAATCTTTGATGGTCATGCATAATGAACAGGAGGTCCTCTTCCTACAGTGTGATTCTAATTGCACTAATAGGTACTTAGAACATGCTGGTTGAAAAGCAAAGCTATTGCTATTTTTAGAGTTGCTTGAAGAAGTTTTGACATCCAGGTACCCTAAATATTTTTACTTGAGATCTCAAATATCTCAATCTTCAATGTGAAACTCTATGTGTATTATCTCAGACCCAGTTAAAAATGTGTATCACGCATAGTCACGTATCAAATATTTGTAACAGGAAAAAAGATCTGGTTTTGATGGTCTTTCCCCTTTGTGCTTCTAACAGACAGGAAAGTAAGCTAAAATTGCAAAATCTGGCTTCAAAGAGCAATCTCCTTTGCTGTAATTAGATATGTGTTATGAAGCACAGTGTAGTAAGCACTGAGTAGTATGGATTAGCTCTAAAGAAAAATGTTAGTCGTCCCCTGAAACATCTTCCTTGTGCATTTTTATTAGCTCTCATCTTTATTTTCAGCATGATAACAATACTGAATATTCAAATGAAACTTCTTTGGAAAAAAAACCAAACAACAAAACAAAGATCTGGAAATCAGATCCATCTGGAAAAGGAAAGTGTTGGGATTCAGATCACCCTGATTCCAGCAGCACAGATTTACAGTGCTATCTGATAAAAACACACACAAGGTAACCTGCTTGTAAAAATACATCCTCTTTTGCTAAGAATCCAGCTGACAGTACAGTATTTTTTTCCACCAAATGCATAGCTATAGCTGACCATTAGGAAATGTTTGCTGGACAAACTACCTAAGCTTTGAAGTCCCACAAATCACGGGCAGCCAAGTAGTTCTGCCAGTCCTGGCTCACCCTCAGGCACAGCTTACTTCATTCAATCACTATCAGGATAATGAAAATTCATGATCCAAGTGGTAACCATTTTTTTTAGCTTGGCTCAAAGATCTCAATTTAGTTTAAATCCAACATCTTGACACCTGAACTCCGTCCTCTTGTAGTACTGATTAGAATTGTCAATGTTTCTCAAAAACCAAAGAGGCCTTCAGCACAGCCTGAGATGTGGCCACAACCAAGGGCCAGCCTGCTAGTCTCTCTTTGCACTGAGTTCCACTGAAACATGATGTCATGTGAGGTTTCCAGCATAACAAGTGAGTCAGAAGAAATAAAAGTCTATGGTTGATAACATAAAGCTGCTCCATGATTAGATATTTTACTTTAGAAGAGAATAAATATTGTCTTTTTCCTTTTCTATTTTTTTTTATAATAGGAGTTAAACATCAAATCCTACTTCTGCTTCCTTCAAAGCACCTTCTCCAGTCACAGATTCATTATCTGAGAGATAATTTCTGAAATCAAGTGAGGTTCATCTGTACCCATTTATGTTTTTGTTGTTTTTTTCTTTCCATTTACATGCTATGTCTAGTCATCCAGTGCTTTTATTCTGGAAAAGCATAGATATCTTTTGTCTCTAAACATATTAAATACAAGGAGCTCTCTCACAGACACTTGCACAAATCCTTTCAACAAATCTAGATCCCCTATTACAAGATAGACATGGACATGCTGGAACAAGTCCAGAGAAGGGCCATGAGGATGATCAGAGGGCTGGAGCTCCTCTCCTAAGAAGACAGATTGAGAGAGTTGGGGCTGTTCAGTCTGAAGAAGAGAAGGCTCCCAGGAGACCTTATTGTAGCATTTCAGTATCTGAAGGGGGCCTACAGGAATGCTGGGGAGGGACTTTTTAGGATGTCAGGTTGTGATAGAAGTAGGGTATATTGTAAAACTAGAAGTGAGCTGATTCAGATTGGATGTTAGGAAGAAGTTCTTCACCATGAGGGTGGTTAGACACCAGAACAGGTTCCCCAGGGAGGTGGTGGACCCTGGAGGTCTTTAAGGCCAGGCTGGATGGGGCTCTGAGCAACCTGATCTAGTGTGAGGTGTCCCTGCCCATGGCAGGGGGGTTTGAACTAGATGATCCTTGAGTTCTCCTGCAGCCCTGACAATTCTATGATCCTATGATATGATTCTGTGATTTCACTGACATCAGAGTTTGAGTTACTCTACCAGTTTTACCATAACGATAAATGAAAGAGAAATTATTTCTAACTTCACTTCCACAATCTGTGCTGTAGGATGCTACTTTACTTTTAACACCAGTTTCTATGAAAACATACAACTTCTCCTCTCTTGCATGAAAAAAACCCAAACAAATTCCAGAATAAATAACATACAGCTACAAAAGATGCATGTACACTGAAACACACTGTGGGTAAGTCCATATTCCATACAAAGTAAGCCTACTATATTTACAAGTAATCTGCTTGGATGCTCTAATCCTAGCCTATTCTTGCCACTGTACAAAACCAAACATTGTGCTTGTCCCTAGTAACTGCAGTGCATGCCAGCGAGGCACTTCTCTAACTTCTGTATTGGAAAAATGACAATGGCATGATAGCATCCAGGTGACTTTTCTCAAAAAGGACAGAAGATTCATTTTCTGTTGAAAAATAAAGCACAACTCAATTAAAAAAAAAAAATCAAAGTAGACTTGTAAGTTGTTTCAGTGGGAAAAAAATACGGAAACAGGATAAAAAGATTAAAACAATGATGACTAACTCATCTGAGGACCTACAATGGTCACTCACATCACAAGATTCCCTCTAACCTAAAGTGGAGAGTTTTGTGAATGTAACTGAATAGTGTTTCTACAGAACAAGCAGTGCTAAGATCAGGTTTCCCCACTTAACTGGAATATCTCCCTCCAGCTTTTAATATTCCAAAATTGTTTATTGTTTCTCTCTTGTCTCCCCTATATCTTTCTTTTTTTCCTTCCTCACAAGTGGTGTGAATTTAATTTCATAGGATTTAGATCCTTTCAACTGTCTTCATCCCTCAATTTCAAGCTTTTGCACATTAATTATTCTGCATGGAGATGCCAATCTGAATTCAGCTTGAAACCACTTCAGGGCTTATATATTCTTGTAATTGCTTCATAACTGGAACATATGTCTCACCACCCTGCACGTCAATGGTTGCAACATCATCTTCTCTGGCTTTTACCAACGTAATTTCACCCCTTTCATATCTGTCCAGATTCTTGCTGCAAAAAAACTTTTTTTCAGCCCTTTGTTTTCAACATGCCAACTCCTTCTGGGTACCCCTTAATCAGCTCAGTCATTCCTCCTGAAGTTACCTCCAGTTTCAAGATCCTTGGTAATCAACCTTCCTCCATCTTCCCCAGCATGTCTTCATAAGTATTAAAAGTTAGCTCCAGATCAGTCATGTCTAATACTTCCTAATTCCCCTAGAAAGTCATCCTTCTGATGCATCATTACTTAGGAAATTAATTCAAGACCTGCCTGGATGCATTCCAGTGTGATCTGGTATAGGTGATCCTGCTCTGGCAGGGGGTTTGGACTAGATGATCTTTTGAGGTCACTTCCAGCCCCAAACATTCTGTGATTCTATGATTCAGTGAGATGTTTGCTGCTGCTCCATGACCACTTACCACTATCCATGAGCCCTCCTCCTATGTAGCCATTTCTGGATTATGAGATCCCAGCTTTTTCTTCTAGAAATTTTTATTGGTCCCCCCAGGAATAGCCTTGCATTTTTTAATACTGGATTTCATTCCATTGCCATTACTTCAGTACTCAAAGCTCATCCAGGTTTTTTTAGGTCTTGGTGGGGTTCTTTTTAGGTTGTGTTTTGTTTATTTTTATATATATTGTATCCAGGTCCTTCTCTGTTTTGCCAATGTCTCCAAACTTGGTATACTAGCATTAGCATCATTAATGAAAACGCTAAACAAAATCAAGGCTGTACTGAACAATGTGTAGCAAAACAAGCAGCCTCCTCCAATACAACATTTTCCTTTTCAAGACTACCTTGCTCTTTCCTCTTCAGCAGACCCCATTTTTTTGGCATGCTCCATGAAACCTACCTGCCCTATTTCCTAGCACAGATTCCCCCCACAGGCTGTAGTCTGCAGCTGTCAGCAGCTTATACAGAGAGGGAATTTGTCAGCAAGAACAGGAGTGCAGGACAAAGTTTACCCTTGTTTAACACTTCATTCCCAGCCCTGCCTGAAATTTCTTTTAGCTAACAGAGGGAGATAAGCAAACTTCTAGAGACTTTTGAAGAGGAAAAAAAAATGTTTTAATTACAATGGAGATAAATAATGTTAATACTACTAAAATATTTTAATACTACTAAAATATTTAAGCAACATTTCAGATGTCTGCTGACTCTCAGCACTTCCAGCAGAGGAATTTTGCATTGGTGCCCTGCAGACCTGAGAACCCCACTGTGTCACAGTGTGCTGTTCTACTCCAGTTATGCTTGCTTTTAGGCAGTATCATTATATGGAATNAAAAAAAAATTATTTGTTTATTTGATTAATGTCATGATCTAGAATTGCAAATCTGTCTACTGTTGCTTTCAGAGGAAATTATTTCAAGAACTTCACTTCTGGGTGTTGCTTAACATCCAGCACCAACTCCTCTATAAACTTCTACACATGATTTATCTAGTGGCCAGCATGTGTGGGAGGAAAGATCTAGGAGTCTGACAAAACTCTTCCCTCTCTCTAACTTTTAGGCCATCAGATGTAGAGATCAAGACCATTACACTGCTAAGCCTGTTTGTAAATCCTCAGCCAAGCAAACTATTAATATTGAGCTAAGTGAGTGCAAAATGAAAGTGATTAAGCATATTCTTAAAAAAAAAAATAAAATGATACGCACATGTTTTACTAGCTCTAAATGTTAACCCAGCCAATTACATCATACCAGCACAGTAAAAATTACTCCAAGGTAACCTAGGAAACTGTTTTTACTAAATAACAACTGAGTCCTTTCATTTAATCTCAATTCACACAAAATGCAAGTTTAGCTTAATCTCTCCTCACAACAGTCTCAAGCTGTAATTCCACACTCTCTGTTAAGACCGAGTGGGATGCTCTTGCTTTAGGTTTGTAGGGCAAAGCTCTCCAGGGGCTGCAGCAAGGCTTTCTCAGATGAGGGGCCCTGGCCTGTTGTATTTGCTATTCTTGGTGGCCTGCCACCAGCCCCAAATGTGGCAAGGTTCAGAGCACAAGCTACAGCTGCTTTATTATCTTTAATATTATTTTTATTGGTCAGTTAATAAGTTTTCACTTTGATGCATTTTACTGTTGCCTTGGTTGTCCACATTGGCTGTTCAGTACTTCCAGCCTAAAAAAGAGATAAGGATGGGCTGCCATCACAGTCACCATCTAACTCTTACCCAGAACTCATACAACTCTTTTTGCAGTATAGTTTGGAAGCTAAATCATTAAATCTCTATTCAGCTGCATCCAGCTCCTTTGTTGGTTGCAATTTTCAGAGTGCTTAGACAAAAATGGATTAAATACTTGCAACTACTCATAAAGAGATGTAGTCAAATGGGAGCCAATCATGTAAATAAAGCAAAACTAGAATTGATTCTATGATGTGACTGATGTGACTTGACCTGTCTTGCTGCTGTGCTCATAATATGCCTGTGTAGGGGCACGTATCCCACAAACATCTAGATAGATGATATTATCATATAGAACACAATAGAGATATATGATAAATGTGACTATCTAAAAAGGTAAAGCTGACTTCAAAGAGTATTGCAGGGTGGATGTCATTAAAGCTTCCATTTACAGTTGCATCTTCATTTTCATTCTATCTCCTTTTTTGAGATACTTTTTAAATCTTCCCAAACTTTCCCTTTTTAGGCTGAAATCCTGCAGGCCTGGTCTTTGCCAAATAATGAATATTTTAAAAAATATTTCCTTAAACCATTTTGTCTGTCTTTCATAAGGACAGTGAAAAGTGAAAAGAGTCATACAGTCAGAAACCCTGGGAACTGAGAGTTGACCTTTGCCATGAAAACAGTCCACTAAAAAAAAAAAAATGTTTCAAAGTGCATCAATAAAAATTAGATTTTGCTTGCTGAAGCCCTTGAAAGTTTTGTTCAGTTTAGGCCAATTGTGTTTTCCGTAAGTTTTCTTGCTAAGCTTTAAATCCTAAGGAAAACAAATCTATTTTTCATTTCAGCTAACCTGGCTTCCATAAAAGAATATTATAGGGACTATGAAAAGGGTCCGTAAAGTGCAGGGTGCAAGTGAATTTAGAAAGAATCACAGATGACAGACAGGCTGATATACCGTCTGGAACTCAGCAAAGCTTGTTCACAAGAACTGTTTTCACATAAAAGCTTTCTGTTTTGTCTTCTTCACACATATATTTGATCTAATCTGTTGGCTCTCCTAGCCTACGATACCAATTTTATTCTTCCTGTTCTCACTTACTCAGCCTACTTCAGGCTACATCTGTGACCCCCCTAGTCCTTCTGCTCCCTTCCTCCCCATCTCTTCCCCTCCAATAAAAAAAACAGCCTCTTGAAGTCTTATTCTCTTTTTTTCCTAAGGAAAAACTCCTGACTCAGTTCACCAAGCCACTGTTCTTTTTTTCAAATGCCACCCGACTCATGTCCTTTGTCGTATTACCTACCTGTACTGGGCTAATAAGCAGCAAAATCAGCACAGGAGACCATCTCAGTCACCTTCTCTGCCTGAACACATTTCCATTGAGCTAAGGTTTCTTTGCTGCATATAAATCTGCCCTTGCTCGGGAGTGGGAGATAGTTTTGCCTCCCACTTGGTAGTCTTGCAAACAAAATTATCTCATTTGGAAACAGCCAGGCCTGTTGTACCTTTACAAACTGCTTTAAAAACCATGGGTTTGGTGTATGCCAGGTAACATTGTAGGCAGAAGATAGAAAACGGACTGAAGGGTCAGGGAAAGGATATAGGCAGTGTAAAATAATAATAAAGATTTTTTTTTTTTTCAACAGAATACTCTTAATGACTGAGAGGATTCAGCATTCACATATTTTACAGCCTAAACTGTTGCTAAAAATGTTTTTCAAACATTTACCACAAGGTGCCAGCAGCTCTTTAATGCTTTTTTTTTTTGTTTTCAATTCCTGTTATATACACTCACAGCTGAGGTACAATGAAGCAAAGACTTAAACCAGGGAAGTCATAAGTGGTACCAATGCCAGAATCAGAGACCATTCATATAGATCAAGATCCCAGGCACATACTAGTACCTTCCAAATTCAAAAAGGTGAAAGTCAGGTTTACTAATTTGCACACTTATAAAATATGTCAGTCTGTGGTGGTTTGGGGTTACTTATGAAACCAGATCAACTGTACTAGTGCAGCCTACAGTGAGGACAGGCAGCTACCAGCATCTGTTTTGCCTGGATCCTATCCCCTACAAAAATCACAAGAGAGGAAACAGATACCTCATATAATATAACAGCAAAAAAAAAGTCTTTCAGATTGTAACCCCTCTCAGTATTGAGAGACTCACACAATTCTGCTGCAAGCTGCCTACTGGAGTGGGGTGTCCTAGCCACAGTGAGAATATCAGGTGTGTTATGCAGAGCCATCTACAAATAAGGACTCACTGCAGTCAAGTGGAATTGTGTTCCAGTTAATTGATCCTAGCAGTCGCTACTGTAAGATTTAAACAGCAGCGTTGGTGAAGATTTACTAATGCTTAAGGATCAAATGCAGACTTTCAACAGCACAATCAGAATAATTCATTACTAAATCAGCAGAGGCTGCCTTCTCAGTCTGTTTTATTACATTTTCAATCATGTAGCTATAACTCGAAAGGCCGTTATAAAAATAACCTGGAAGTAGCCTCGATTAAGTCTTAACTTTTTTTTTTTTTTTAAATATATGCAATTGTTTCTAGTCAGAAAGGGACAGAAAGCAGTTTACAAACAATATACACGGAACTAACTCACACGTTTAATGCAATATGGTCTCCCTCCATACAGATACATGACTAAACATCCCCAATGAGTAATATGGCTAGCAGCCATAACAGCCTCAGGCTGTGATCTGGTCTGCTCTCATAAGCTAAACAGGGTTAGTCTTGGCCAAATACATTTGGGAGCCATCCAAGGAAATCCCAGGGTGCTTCAGGAAGCAGAGCTGGTGATTCAGTAGGTGGCATACTTCCCCTGGAGACAGCACTGAACCAGCCACTCCAAGGAAAACCTTGGTAGGTGCAACATGATTAACCAAATAGGATTTCAGACAGGCCCCCTCATCTGAGCCTGGTCATTTGTCACACTTGATGCCATGGATTCTGCAATTAAACCCACAGGAATTGCTGCTGCTGAGAAGTCCTTTCTCTGCAGAGCTCCTTTAGTTTGGAGAAGTTGAAAGAATTTATTTCTAGCTTTTTCAGCTGCAAACATTTTGTTCCAAATGGGAAGCAACTGTAAGTGACGATGGATTTTTTTTGGTGCCCACCAAAATCAAGACAATTTTTTACCTCTTATCCACATTTGCAAACAAGGACGCATGAATCCCACCTGAAATACCACATCCACTTTTCAGTACTGATCCTAGCTAAAGGTGGGTCAGCTAGAGAATAATTCTGTGGACAGCTAGAGAAACACTGTGATGTCTAGAAGAGGACTAAGGACAGACAGAAGACAAGGCTGGTCTACAGAAGACAAGAGAGAAGGCGAACGTAATACATTTTCAAATGCATGAGAGATTGATGAAAACAGAAAGAAACCACATCTTTCTGTCTATCTAGATTGGGTAAACCAAAGCCAAGAGAACTTTTTTTTTTTTTTTTTTTTTTTTAAATCAAGGAGGGCTCCAGTGAGACTAAAAGCAAATCTGGAGCAAAGCCGGAGGTGGGTAGAGTGGACATGAGGAGGAAGTTCTTCAACATGAGAGTAGTGAGAGCCTGGAATGAGTTGCCCAGGGAGGTGTTTGGGGCCACATCCCTGGAGGTGTTTTTGGCCAGGCTGGCAGAGGCTGTGAGCAGCCTGATCTAGGGTAGGGTGTCCCTGGGCATGGCAGGGGAGTTGGAACTGGATGATCCTTGTGGTCCCTTCCAACCCTGACTGATTCTATGATTCGATGATTGTAAAAGAAAGATCTGTCTCAAAGTTAACAGAGCTAAGGCCACAACAGAATGTGTGCTCTGCATTTCTGGAGGTTGTCAAGAACACATTACAGAGGTTTCTGTCAGAAATGATGTATATGTTACTTAATCCTACTTTGGGGAAAAGACTTGAATGAGCATTAGAAGTCCTCTCCAGACATACAGCTCAATGATTCCATAGTTTTTATGAAATCAAAAGATTTATAGCTTTGGTATTACA
>VWZI01000957.1:126889-183132 GCA_013396835.1 Psilopogon haemacephalus | reverse complement strand
CAAAAAAAAAAAAAACAAACCACAACCCACATCACATTTGATAGCCTAAAACACCCATGCATGATTTCAGGAGATTGCCAGCAAAAACTAGATATTCTTAAATTTTTTATGCGTAATTAATTTTGTGATCCTGCTCTTCTTTCACAGAGCCATAACCAAAGCTTTCTGATATTCTTTCATTGAAAAGTCACAGAGAAGTGACTGAGTTTCACTTCTGACTCAATAAGCAATGCCATGAATGATTAAGAATGCACTAAAGCTTGGGGAAGTGTCAGACCATTTTTTATTAAAAGAAGAAATAGGGGGAAAGAGGGGAAAGGAGAAAAGCATAAGTGCAACCTCGACAAATACACCAACTTTTCCTGAAGGCTTTCTCATCAGTTGGGTACCTCTTTAGCTGCTGAGTTCAGGGTGGTTTGGGTCTCCCCACTGGAGCATAAGTTATGGTGCTGGTATTAACTGGTGACCCTTTTAGCTGATGAGGCAGCTTGTAGCCTGCATTAAAAGAGCTAAGGATGAACACAGACCCGGAGAATATATTGCTGATGTCCAGCTTAAACACCTTTGAAACTTCTCTTCCTTTGCCCGTTTTGTTCTGTGTTCTCTTTTGAACAAAGGCAAAGCAGTACATAGCTACTCAGTGATCTGGGGGGGAAACTTTTTGCCAAGTTCTTTTTGAGGGAAGACCATGTGGATGGATAGATAGCTGTTCACACTGGAGCAGCATCTAAATAGAAGAAAGGTTTAACACAGCCTGAGCAGTACTGGCATGTGGCCCTGAGCAAAAACATGTTTTTGGGTTAGGATATTGAGTACAGGGATCTTGGGCTGCAGAGGGAAAGCCAGCCTTGGTCCTTTGATTGCTCCTCATGCTTATGAGAAAAGGACCTCATTTCCTGCAGTAAATACACATACTTCAAAATATTCCTGATTCCTCCAACATTTCATTTTCTAATTCAGAACTACAGTAGAGCCCCTCAGGTTTTGTTTGTAAACCTGTGTCAAAGCATAAAAAGAAAAAAAAAAAAAACCCATCCTGAACGTCAGTCATTTAAATTTCAAATAATCCTTAACATGCATTTTTCCTATGATTTAGGAAAATAGTTTCAAAATGTAGATGGGATGACATGGATCTGATAATTGCCTTTGTTAGTTTGCAGGCATATAATCAGATTTTGTTAGAAAAACAGCCTCACAGGAGAAGGCACAGTTTATTCTTCCATGAATGGCTCTTAACCGAGATTTACGGTACGGACAGATTACAAGCCTTATGTTCTCCACAGAAAGAAACAAAGAATGGAGCCCTTCTAAACCAAATATTCAGACAATTCAAGAGCCTGAAGAAAGAAAAGTCTCCCCTCTTCTTGGCTAGACAGTTTTGATACCTTAATGACTGTAACATTTTAACAGCTGTGGGAAAACTGACATTAAAAAAATAACCCAGCCCAGAAACACGGTCTGCCTACAACATCTTTGAGCTCTTATGTTTTATTAGCAATTTGGATTCATTACTGTTTTAAGGAGGAAGGGAGGGAGGTATATGTTCCTGAGAGCTGTTTCTCTAAATGTATTAACCAGAGGTTTCCAACCGCGATTTAATATAACACAACCCAATCCTCCAAAACTGGCTAACGGGTGAGATGTCACCGTTCAGCCCTTCATTGAAATTCATCCTCTGACACAAGAGGTCAAAGCAGGTATTCGAACGATCTTCCTTATGAAAATGAGATAACCTCCTTTCATACCAAAGCCTGCTCTGATCTTGCTTCCCCCTCCCTGCCAGACTAATGCTAGGCAGCAGCTCGCAGTTACCACACTGTCACCTTCCTTTTGAATTATGATGCTCTGAAAGAGCGCTGTAGTATTTAATAGCCTGAGATCACAGGCTCTCCTGACACAGTACTTAACCAGGTTCTGCCTTTCTTTCAGTGTTCTCATTATTTGCACATGGTCTATGACATCCAGGAAGAATATGTTATCACACAAGTTCTCTCCTCTCTCTCTGCCTGCTCTTCCATTGTATTTATCTCCCTTACCTGACAGGTTCTCGGCTCTGCTGTCAATTTTGTCAAAGGAAAAGAGCATTAGGGCTGTTTTGGGAGGCCTTGTTCGCTAATCTTTTGGGAATCCTAAGGTGTCCTGCAGGATTTAAAACAAACACTGAAGCCTGAAAATGACTTATGTTCTGAAGCTCAAGAGCCACCTCCTGATTATCCCATTAGAAATCCCTCGAAGTCTGTGTTCAGACTTCATCAGTCTCAACTAGTCAGACCTCAGGGTGGAGAAAAAGACGTGATGAGTGTTCGGAAGTATTGCACAGGAAGACATTGAAAGAATGTCTTGTGCTAAGAGAGTTTACGGGGAGTAGTACTGCTTAATTACAGCCGTACTTAAGTGGTGGATATAAACATGGTAGTAAACAAGCTGAGACACTAAATGCACATCTTCTGGCCTTACAGACTCTCAGATTCCAATTTTCTAACACTTAAAAGAGTTTGTTGTTTTATTTTTAACACCTCATTTCCTTTCCCAACTCTCTCCCTTGTTAGGATAAGAGTGAACAGCAAAATGAGATTTTATCTGAAAAAAATTTTAACATCTTCTAGATGTTTAAATACCTGAAATGATAATCTCTTTGTAACTGGGAGAAGTTCTGCAACTAGAGACAATAAAACAGTTCTTCCTACATTTATCTACTTGATCTTCTTTCTGTGTGCATGAACATATGCCCTCAACTGAACACATTTTTGTAAAGGAGAAAGGTTTGCTCCTCTGGTTTCAACAACTATCCCCAAATTAAGCAAAGGCTATAAGACCTGACATATGGACTGTTATTTTAAATCTTCCACCTCAGCTTTGAATCAGCAGGAAAGAGTGCTTCACAGCAACCTTCCCTATGAACCTGACTAGCATCTGCTTCAGTTCCCTACAGAGCAAGGCAGCAGATTATTCCAATAGGGCATCAAATTTGCAGCCCCTTGCAGAGGGCTCTCTTGCTGCTACCAGCTCAGCCAAGTGGTATTACAAAGTCTGTTTCTCCTTCTTTAACACTGAAATGTTTTCTCCTTCACTAATAGAGAGACCTTAAGTATCATGCTCAAATTGCCCTAATCTCACTCTGCTCTCACCTTTTAAAATCACTGCCCATAGTTGGCCCCTGGCAACACAACAGCATTTTAACTCAAACTTCCATGCAATAAATAGCTCAGATTTCCTTTAAAAGGAACACATACACACAACAGACTAAGGGTGCACAGAAGTTTTACACATCTAGCAGTTTTTACATATTCCACTGTTATTCATTTAAGGCTGACCAAGTGGTCCTCAGGGGATGGCATGCACAAGCATAACATTATAAGTGTTAATAGGAAACGGATCTGAACAAAGAACTGCATTTCCCCATTATATTGTGTTTCTGCTTTAGTACATCATGGTAGTTTCCTTCACAGCTGGCTGGTTTGCCTGTTGTTTCAGGGGCAACTATCTTTTGCCCATAACTTTCCTTTTTTTTCAGTGTATTTCATATGCACATTTAGGCACGTGGAATTCTTGCTTTGGTTTTAGTATAAATGGCTTATCTTACAATGTGCTTTGGAAAGCTCGCAACCTAAAAAGAGTAGCAGTTCAAAAATTACAGCAGAAAAATATGATCTTTGCTGCCACAGTAGAGGGGGAAAATAGAGTCACAGGATCACAGGATGATAGGGGTTGGAAGGGACCCAAGGAGATCATTGAGTCCAGTCTGGATAAAATGTGATCAGAAATAGCAATCAATTAGTTTCTTATTAATATAAACAACATAACCAGAAAGGTGCAATTCTTGATTACATTTTTAAACTCAAACTCACTGAAGTAATATTCTGTTATTTATGAGCTCTTGAACTAATTTCCTCCCTCTCAACACGTTTGTGATTTGTCCTGCAGAATAGCTTCTAGTGGTGGGAGGAAAAAATCCTCCAAACAATCAGAAAGAATACCAGAACATGCACTTTGGGAACGCCACTGCCTGTTCCTTCTGCAGAAGCAAACGGGGCAGCACGCCTAAATTGCTTGCACATGTATGAAGCCTTAGCACTGGAACAGGCTGCCCAGGGAAGTAGTTGAGTCACCAGCCCTGGAGGTATTTAAAAGACATGTAGATGTGGTGCTTAGTGACATGGTTTAGTGGTGGACTTGGCAGGGCTAGGTTAACAGTTGGCCTCGATGATCTTCAAGGTCTTTTCCAACCTACACGGTTGTCTGATTCTCTGCGATGGCTAAACGCAGCTGTACAAGATCAGCTACACGCTGACAAGTGACTGCTCCCTCACTTCACTATATGATGTCTCAGTTAAAACACGCTTCTTTTTAAACTCAAATGTTCTTATACTGGCTGGGTTTTCAAGAAATAGGTACCACCCTTTCCCATGGCACTGTGCAGTAAAGTTACACCCAGAGCATGACGTGACTGACTGTAATTACTTTCTCCCAAATATGCACCATGGCAGTGTGCGACTTGGAAAAGAGAAAGGTCTTCCTTATTCTCACAGATTCACTAACTCAAGAACACCACATTTGTAGCACCACATTTCCATAGGAAAAAGATCTATTTCAGCCTCCAGAAAAGTTCCACTGATGACAAAAACTCCCAGGCTCTTCAAAGCAACGTTCGGTCCCTAGCCCTGTTTCGGCTTCTTTAATACTCTGTAAAGTCAAAGTTGTATACTTTCCACTGTGTTCTTTGCTTTTAAAGATCCATTTCCTAAATGAGGCATAACTCCTTTCAGGATGACAGCTTGTGAAAATCACTTGAGGGTACATTTTCCCTTATAAGGCAGTAGCTTAGCCACTCCTTTATCCCCAGAATATGTACATCTCATCCCTGCAGGGAACAGTTCTCATCGGCAGTGTTTCCCATTCCTCACATCTGCTTCTGCGAGAAATCCCAGCCACATCAATCAGCCTCACACATGCATAGACTAGGCAAAAACATTTGTTGTGCTTTCAGGGCACAGTATCAGGAAAGATAATACATTATCAGAGAAGATATGAAGCCAGAAAAAAAACCCATTTCACACGCATCGTCCACTAGACACCATGGAGTCTATCTCTGATCTCTAAAGAACCCAAACCAACATTAATAACAGTGTGGGTAAAGGATGGTTAAAAGTAAGTTACTAAATTTTGGGAGTGAGAGGAACCTTTGAAAAACTAGAACTTTTAGAGTTTCTCATTTTCACAGAAAAAAAAAAAATTTTGCTTTCCACAATAACATCCTGATATATTTCCCCAGGCCAGCAGAAAACTGACACTGCAATACTGTTGGGTGTCGAACAAGAAGTCAGATATTTCCCACTGACATTTTGGGCTTTGTTTTATTCCTGAGAAAAAAGTTTTTTTTCATAGAAATAGACTCCATGGTTACATCACTGTGCTGAAACAGCCTGGTTGATACCACAGCTCAGGAAACCAAACTCTCTGCCATAACTTCTCTTAAATGTTATAGTAATAGTTATTACTTGAGTACCTATTATCTGTTGTGTATGCTACTCTGGAGTATTCGTGATGCTAATAGTGGTCCTGTCACAGAGTTTGCAGCACCAAATTATTCAAATTTCAATGTTAAAGGGATCTAAAATTAAGCATGCAAAGCTCAGCCCGAAGAATCTGAAGCATGTTAATAAGTAAAAGTAGAAATTTGCACTCAAATCATCCAAAATAATTTTTTTTTCTTAATGTCCACAATCCATTACATTAGTGACTACTATTGAGATGCAAGGGTTTGATTATGGATTTTTCATTAAAAAGACTCAAACATTTCTTTTCAAAAGAGCTGACATGAAGCTTGCTTAGTTACTGGTGCAGTGATTCTGGAGTTCACTGTGACCATAGTGAACCACAGAATGGAGAAAGAAGTGTTTTATGGACCTTTCCCAGTCTCTGTAACCTGACAGCACAACTGCTGATCTGCCTGCTATAAAAGATATTCAAGTTGTTGTGTTCATTTTCAACAGATCAAAGCACTTCATTTTGTAAAGAATAAGTAGCCAAGGAGCAAGAGGTTAGTGGAAAGAGGCAGTCAATATTCTTGCTCTTTTCCATTATGTAGTCAGCAAAAAGGCCAGGTAAGATAATTAAGGAGATGATATGGTATGCAATGTGTTGCTTAATCCTCTGGCAGTTAAACCTGGACTGTGTGAGGCATGAGTTCAGAGCAGAACTGCAGCCCACATGACTTCAGCCTGTATTTAATTGCAAACTACACAATACCACTGAAGCCACACAAGCTCCCATTTACCTATAAAACCAATGTCCAGAGCAGAAAATTTAAAGGATATTGGCAAAACGCTTTGGAAAGAACACTTTCAGGAAATAAGTCTTTGGCAAGCTGTCTATTTATCAATGCAGTGAATGTATTGTGTATTTTAGAGGAGCTACATCGTATGGTTCCCCA
Organism: Psilopogon haemacephalus; assembly: GCA_013396835.1. Taxonomy (NCBI): domain Eukaryota; kingdom Metazoa; phylum Chordata; class Aves; order Piciformes; family Megalaimidae; genus Psilopogon; species Psilopogon haemacephalus. The sequence goes on along the minus strand of VWZI01000957.1, from coordinate 176,699 downwards.
TAAGAAAGCAAGTTAGACATCAACCTTTTAAGAAACAAACCCTCCCAGATTCAGAGATGCTTAACCTTCCATGTAAGTCCTGTTGACTGAAGTCACTGATGAGACTTTCAGAAAGTACATGATTGCAAAGTCTGACAAACAGGATTTGGCAGCTTTACATCCTAGGTATTGCAGAACCAAAATCCTTTCTAGAAGTTCCTCTGAACTTGACACATTCCTCAGACTGAGCATTACAAATTCTCAAAAACATTCTCACCTTACCAGACTTAACCTGAACTAAACAGAACATAAAATCTCATTCATATCTTTTTAGCAGGCGTCAGTGCCTGCTCCAAAATTCAGCCCAGAGCCTTGGTAACTGCTGTCAGGCACTTTGGATTCTAACAAGGACATTTCAGAAGAAAAGCTGTAGGGAACAAATGCAATGTCATAGTAAACATTCAAATCTGAGTTTCTTTGATTTCTGTTTTTAAGGCAAAAAGACCTCAACAAGTCTCAGATAGGAATTTTTCAATTCCTGGATTTTTTAATGCCTGTGTTCCTCCAGTGACAGTTAGCTCTATTTCCATGATAAGCCAAAAGCACCAATATCCAAGCCTACTTTCCCTACAAGCATGTCTGGAGATCCACAACCCAGTACCTTCTTTCCACTCCCTATCACACTGTTTTCACCCACACCTCTCAGAAAGAAGCCATACCTTGACATGATGCCCACTGACAAGCTACCAGAAGGATCTGTGGCACTCCCAGCCACAACTAGAAAGTACAGAAACATCACCACACGTAACCTAGCTATTCCCAGTGAGTTCTGTCTGGCTTGTGTTAGATACTGCTTATGTTACAGGGTCTCTGGGACCTTTGGGCTGTCTGTACCATGCACGTCCTGCAGCACTAGAGGCTTGTGCTGTTCAGTACATTGGGATTAGTTGTTAAAATATTCATACGGCAATTGCCCTGTTTTAAGGGACAGTAAGCGCAGCACCGTGGTGCCTAATTTTGACCTTTTAAGTCTACTCAGACATTTAATGATTATTTTGTGACTATATGAAGAAAAACACAGGCATACTAGAATTTAATTTTGGGAATATATGAAGAAAAACACAGGCATACTAGAATTTAATTTGTTCTTTACTATCTCTCCCTAAAGTTGACTTTCCCATACTCGTGGCTGCTGTCTGTGCCCCTTTTACCTCCAGTTGCAAGGCAGCAGTCAGCTTCTTCCCCTAACCCCAGAATCGAGACTTGATATGGCCTTAACATTACCTCTTGTTCTAATCATCTTGCAGCCTGAGAAACCCAGCCTGAGTCCTCCTGGGAGCACTAAGAGCTGCTTGTGGGCCAGTGGGCCAGACCTCATCTAGCTGTCTATCTGATACCGTCTTCTCCATTTCTGTGTGAATCAGTGCAGATGTGCTCTTTTTGCTGCATGCCAGAACCCTCCAGCACAGCTGTGAGATCTGAACAATCTTTGATAGAGAAGATACAGAGTGGGCAAAAAAGCAGCACTACATGAAAAGATACACAGGCAGGCACACGCACTAGGTGCGGAGCATAAAGCAGGCAGGGGCCAGGCATGACAGAAGGGCACATTTCAGAAGTATTTCCAAAAGCATTAAGCATAGAAATTGGCAGAGACTCTTATCCATGGCTGTAAAACGTTCTAATGCAGTCTTTGAGATTGGGCTTGCTTTTGGACTCCTAATACATAAGGTAATCGATACATCTCAGTACAGGGAAGCCTGCAGAGATGATGGTGAGACAGAAGACTGGCATCGTGTTGGATTATTTCATTAGCAGTAACTACTCGCAGTGCTCAAGCTGTACATGACACGGTCCTATCCTCCTACCTTACTTTGTGGCCTACTCATTAATGAGGTGATAGGTGCAGAGTGAACCATGTCAGCAGCAGCTGATTTAAAAGCATGAAAGAGTCATAAGCCAGGCTATTATACCTACTCAGTAAACGACACGGAAATTACTACTAGCAGTTGATCGTTATGCTCAACCAATGCTTGGTGTGTGCAAAGAGATTTACAAACATAATAATGTAATAAAAACATCTCCCAGAATACTTCAGTGAATGAGCATGTGAGTGCACTAACAGCAATGCCAGCGTGCATCCAACCAGCCAGTTTAAGATGGCTGATTGGTTCCACTATATTGCACAGGAGAGTAGCCAGCTAGAATTTTGCAAAATGAATCATTTGAGTAAAAACTCAGAGCCTTAAATGACAAGGAACTACCCCAACATCACTGTAACTACAGACATAGAGTCCAAACCAGAATTGGGGATGCTAAGAGTAAATTAGTAGGGGGTACAGACTGAAGCTCTGTTTTAGATAATTGCTGTATTTAGTCTGGCAAGCTGCATTTGAAGATCAGTGTTCTGCTAATCCCCTATGCTTGCCATTCATGCAGAGCATGGAAAAAAAGCTTAAGCTTCCAAACAGGTTGCACTGTAATAATGGACAATCCTTATAAAGAAAGAGATATTGGATAGATGTCATTGCACAAACATGAGCTTCACGTGCACTGAAAAGCCATGTCATAAAATGACAGTAAAGAAATAGCTTACATATGGCAAAGGACTTGGTTTTAAAAGAAATATTTCAAGATAAAAAGTTACACTGATGCCAGACTTGGATTCTTGTGGGATTGTGCTTGATCCAAGTAGTTCTCATGATAGTCTTTGATTAAGTCTCTATGGCACTGACTGTAGCTTGCAGAGTATGCCAAGGCAGTTTGATGCTGTATAAGTGAGGCTCTGTAAGCCACACAGTCACGATAGCAGAGAGGTTAGTATGGACTCCTCGCTCAGCCTCCATGTGGCATAGCCTGCAGAGATGACAGTAGCCCAGCCAGGCTGTGGGAAGTAACATGAACCAAATCTTGCAGTCATCACAATTCACAGCCTAGAGAGCCTGGTTAATTAGCCCACATCTGATGGCCAACTAAATCCTAATAGTTATCAGCCTCAAGGAAGTCACAGCATATGAAATTATGATTTCATTATGTTTCATTAGGTACTGCATTGCTGTGCAAGATCACATTTTTGGCTTAGTGGCCTCCTAGGAGAACCCAGCTGCTCAGTGTTAACAATTCCTTCAGTAGCACTCTACCCTCTGAGTCAAAACTGGATGAATGTCAACTGACTACAAGTCAAATCCTTGTATTGGTGTTACGAGCTGTTTGGCAGGACTCTGCAAGATTACATTTGAAGTCCACACCACTGAGAGTCGTAGTTATGCTTTTCCACCATAATTTTTCATAAGACTAACTATTAGCACTTTATTCTCAATATTAAGTACCAGCTCAGATAACTACTCTTCACAGAATCTTTCTGTAGATAAATTAGGTACCATACCCATCTTAGTCCCAGAATTTAAACAGTTGATGTTGACTGCCCTACTCTCTGCTTGCCACAGAGTAGTCACACAAAAGCTTACTCTATATAATATTTGAAAGGACTGAAGGGGAGGGTGGGAAACAGAATAAATTCTGCATATAAGATGGAGTGGACAGCCAAAATTCACACATGCAACCTCCAACTGCTCTATGGTGTTTGAATATGAGAGTGGCAGACTACTTTCCTGCAAGCTTTCTTTTCAGCCAAGTTTAACTTGACCCACACCCAGGGCAGGAAAAAGGAGAACCACCCTTCATTTCAGTCTCGTGCTCCAGAGCAGATGCTCAACCATCAACAGAACATTAGCTTTCATCTGTGCATTCGAAAAAAGGATCAGGCAAAGTAGCAGGGCCAGCTACACAGCTGTGCCAAAGTGCAAAAGGAAGAAATCTAGCATACAATAAAAGCAAAGAATAAAACCTAGGCAGGAATCATTCCATAACTCACACTGAAATACGTCTTTGTCAGAAGTGTATTAATATCACATGTGCAATTGATTGGATCCAACCTCCACCTACTGCACTAATACCAACAGGCTCACTAATTCCCCATTTCAATGCAAGCACAGCTAAAGCCCAGTAAGCAGGTCTGGGGTGATCACATATGTACATCACTTGGGCATTTTCACATACACCTCTTTTGGATGCAGTTGCAAATGTTTTTTACTTTAACTCAACCCACCAAGGAGAAATTTTCAGGAATTTAGTAAAATGTTCCATTAAAGAGGTTGTTTCTTAAATAAAAATGCTTTGCTCCCCACAGGTTGATTGTTGGATACTGAACAGCGCTTGCTGTCTAAGCTGCATAACTTTCTGAATGAGCATATTTTCTTCAGGTCATAAATAACATGAAGAGCCATGATGGCTCAAAGCCTTATAGATGCATGTGACTGTAAGAGGAGCAGAACAAGGAAGAATCTGTTCTCTTATGATGAATTAAATTAATGGGAATAACGGACTAAAGCAGAGTAACAGAAAAGGGATGTTGTAAAGACATCAGCTGAGTGCAAGGCTCAGATCCTTATTCTCTTCTGGATTCAAATAAAATATCCTTTCACTCAGTAACTCCATAGCTGTGATTACCTGAATAGCATAATCTACAGTGACTGAGGAAAGCAGATATAAGAAAGCTCTGCTCCAAAGAAGTTACCCAACACTGGAGTATAAAACTGTCATAAAAGCAGACACTTTCCAACTGGACTTTCTAAGTGAGAAGAAGAAATGCTTTAAGTAAGTATAAACAGAATTCTAAGAGAAGATCAAAAAGACACCTGACAAATGGGCAACTGAGCCACATGAAGACGTCTTCTGTAGATAAGCAGAGAGGTCAATAACAGCTGACATAAGAATCAAGACCAACCATACAAAGAATAAAGCTAAATGCCTTTATTTTAGAATGCTGTGGTTTATAGAATCCCAGCCCCAGTCTGGCTTTGGCTTATTTCATTTGACCATTAAAAAAGCTATTTTAGTTTTACGTATTCCACATCTGTAGGTATAACTCATCTTTTTTTTTTTTTTTTTCTTCCTTTTTTTTAAGTTGTTGATTGATTTCCTAACCAAATAAATAACTTTGCTCTTTTTTTCCTAGTTGAGAGTAGTAGCAGAAATACATTACAAAATGAATAGAGGGGGAAAGACCAACAAAATTAAATCAAAGCTCAACATTATATGAATGAATAATCTTGAACACAGAAACAAAATTTATAAAACACTTAGCAGGGTACTTTTTTTTCTCTTCCTTTTTCTTTTTTTGCAGAAAGACTATTTTTACAGTTTTTCCTACTGTTCCCTGAGTTCAGTAGAAGTACTCTCAGAAGTGAAATTAAGAATATATAAAATGAAATAGAAGTGCTGTGGACCTAGTGCAAAATGTGTTTCTTCATTCACAAACTTTTACTGCCTATATAATTTCATGCAAAACAAAAGGTATAGTATATTTTTTTTCTCTAACAATAAATTAAAATAACAAACAATAAAAATATTGTTAACAACTTCTTCTTACACAGAGTGCCAATTATTTAGCTTTCTCATTTCTGTTGTAAGCAATGAAAAAGTACTTGGGGCTTTTGGAACTCTGTGTGCTGCTCACTGCAATGTGATTTGAAGCAGATAGTAATGAGCATGTTTCAGTCAGTCCAAACTTGGACAGCTTCATACAAGTCTAATTACCTGACTCAAGGAACTGTCTTAACTAAAGTTAGTGACTAAAGCAAAAGAATATCAATACAAGTGCTCAACCAGTACCACCAGCTTTACTGTCCCACTAAATATCAGTAAAAGTGAATAATGGAAAAACAGGAGTCTTTCAAGATGTGTGCTTGGTACTTGTGTAAAAATATTTATTGGAAAATGAACTTTTTTAAGTTGCAGAGGATGTCCTGCCCCTCTTTCCTAGGCTGCACATACAACACATGGCAGATGAGTTTGCATTGTGGCAGACTTCCCCAGCTGGCTCCAACAGATATCAGGGATTCAGGCACAAGATAGAAATAGAGAGACAAAAAAATAATTTCACTGAAGATCTTGACTTCAAAGAAGTCAGGCTTGGCTGACAGCCTTTGATAGCACTACTAATTAGATTTTCTTTATGTATGTATTCCAAACACCATCCTTCTTCCAACTGCTGTTAGCCAAAGGCCTTGCCTTGCTAAAGCAACACTGTTCTGGACCTAACCAGACTGCTTAAGGTGTAATGGGAGACAGATTTCAACACCTTACAGATACCAACAGTAAGCAGAAGGTGAATAAAAACTCCACAAGACCACATCATTCTCAGCTCCTTTAACTGCAAAAGCACACCAAAACTATGCCTACTGCAAGCTTTAGCAGTTAGATTTCTGCCAACTACTTAATAAGCAAGAGCCTTCCCTAGGAAAGGATAGCACATACTAACCTTCTTCTCTTTGGAAAATGTAACATAATTCCCTGTAGGGTCTTCAACATTCCGGGGAGCAGCAAGAGAGCAGGCTTGTTCCTGCCTTGCTTCAGTAAGACAGCTACTTCAGAAGACTCTAAAACCAGCCGTCTATTCTCCACAGTCTGTTTGGTTGCAACAGCAACTGGGCAGCCAGAGGAATCTGTGGCAAGAGAGTCTCATTCCACATCCTCCCTGAGTCCATGGAGGAGATGGACTGCAAAATCACAGAAAAGCAAAACAAGAGTAGGGTCTCTTCAAGAAAACAATTCTTTCAGTGCCCCCATCTTGGTGCCCTGACTCCTTCCTGACAGAGTTTTCCAGCAGAAACAATCTCACTCTGACAAGCAGAACATGGCACACAGGCTGCTTGCTCAGCTTGCTCCATGACTTCCACTCCATTATCTCGACCTTCCTGTTCTTTAGGGAAACACACAACAAATGCAAAGTGAGGGCTGGATGGACTGCAGCCCTGATTTCCTTGACTCAAGTGACAGCTCTCTGAGGGAAAGCAAAGTTTTAAAAAAACTTTCCTAACCACATCAAAGTCCGGCTGCATGCTTCAGACAGTGCTTGTGGTACAAGTGAGCACTAGATCAATGTTGCCATTTGAGGAGTGCCCTTCATAGAGAGAAGATTCTCCCTCTGGTGCAGGTGGGCCATGGCGAGGGACAGCTCCTGCAGTTAGTGCCATCTCTGTGTTCAAGCACCTTGTCTGGCCCCACATTTAAGGCAGTGCTTGTGCCTGGCTCTCAAGAACACTGCACAAGGTCTAGGAAGGCTTCTTACATCTCCCTTGCCACCACGTGCCCTTGTAAGGCCAGATGGAGGCTGGCCCTCAGCTGAGGATTAGTGGTGCTTAAAAATAGAAGCTGAGACATGCAAACAGACTGAGTTATTACTACTAAATTCCAGTATGAAAAGAAAGTGTCAGCTGGCAACGATGGAGCTTCACTGTATGGGCAAGAAAGGTGCTGAAATGTCATTCCAAGCACCATCTCCCATCATAGCCTGTAGAAGAACAGTCCTGGGAGATCGGGATGTACTACTGTAAATGGTACTAGAGGCTGCCATGTATAATGCTGTTGTGTTCACAGGCTCACAGGATGTCAGGGGTTGGAAGGGACCCAAAGAGATCATTGAGTCCAATCCCCCTGCCACAGCAGGACCAGACAATCTAGCTCTGGGCACACAGGAACACATCCAGACAGGCCTTGAAAGGCTCCAGAGAAGGAGACTCCACAACCTCTCTGGGGAGCCTGTTCCATTGCTCTGGGACCCTCACAGTAAAGTTCCCCCTTGTGTTGAGGTGGAACATCCTGTGATGCAGCTTCCATCCATTGCTCCTTGTCCTATCCCAGGGAACAAGTTAAAGAATAAGAAGCTGTTCAGCAATGTTAGGGATATGATAATAACCCTCTATGATGGAGACTTATTAGTGCATCCTGAGTCATCTCTAACTCAGACAAAGACCAAAAAAATCATGCAGCTGCACCACAGGATTACAGTTCCACCACAGCTGTCAATATCACCCAGATACTAATTGTTAATTACAAATACATAAAAGTGTAGAATGCCTCTAAACCAAACAATCAGCATAAATTGTATCTTATACTAACTGTAAGCTCACTGGCTTCAGAGAAGTTCCACTAGACACACATCAGTGTGTTTATTATTACTCATAGTGGGGTCTACAAATCACAAACCATGAAGACATGAAAGAAGTATTCCCAGCTCCTGACCTAAAGCAAGGGAGAGAACATCTGGCCCTCTGACCCCACCCTCAGGATTCAATACTCAAGAAGCCAAAGATCAAACTAGGAGCAGTAGCAGAAGCTAAAAATACATTAAAAGTAAATAATCTGATTATTCAGCAAGGGTGCTTATTTGGCTCCTTATGAGGTTTTTGAAACAAGTGCACTGTGTCAATACACAATATGAGATTTTTTTGTTTAAATTTAAAATATTCTGTGATAGCAAAGCTCACTTCATTCCAAAATTAAAGCAAACACTGACCAAGATAGCAAAAGTGCATCTGGAAGTTGGTATCCTGGTATGAGCTTTGCTTTCATTAAAAATAGATGAATATTTGTAGAAAATTAGCACGAAAAATCAGTACTCTGAGAAATAAAAGAAGAGGTAAATTTCTCAAGCAATTCTATTTTCTTTTTCCAGTAACTAAGCTAATAAAAATCGTATATATTTAGTCTTCCAACTTCAGTTCTACCTCACTACATCTGGCAACGAAGACCTGCTGGTATGTTATCTAGACAGCTAGAGGGGAAGTACTCTCTCATATCACAATTTGCAAAACAGAATCATAGAATGGTTTAGGTCGGAAGGGACCTCAAAGCTGAGCCAGTTCCAAACCCCTGTGCCTTAGGCAGGGACAACTCCCACTAGAACAGGTCACCCAAGGCCTCGTCCAACCTGGCCTTCAACACCTCCAGGGAGGGAGCAGCCACAACCTCCCTGGGCATGTTCCTCACAAGCAGCATTGATCTAATAGTCTTTGGTCATTTGCAGTTTATGGAGAAGACTTAGCCCTCATGTGCCATCCTTTGAAGAGAACACTGCAAGCATTCTTCACAACTCACGTTTCTGCTGTGGTACTGGCAAGGCAGCAGCACCAAGAAATATGGTAAGGAGGGCAGCTGAAGAAGTAGTGTCCAAGGATTATAGGTGCATTTCAACAGGTCTGTGCTTTTGGGCTGTTGCACAGAAAAGGACTCTTGCACTATGTCCAAGAAAACTCTTACCTCACACTAAGCCATTTCTTGCACAGTAACATCAAACCAGGAAACAGAAAATGGATGATCTAAGCAGGCTTTCCAAGACCAAATGCAGTCTAGCCCATAGACAAGAACTGGCTGTTAAGCACTGGATTGTATCTGCAGCAGGAGGAGACTTTTAAAAAAGCTACCAGTTCATATTACCATTACCAGACTGCAAGGTCAGAGGTTGCCAGTAGTTCAACAGATGACCTTAAAAGGGGCTATGTATTTTAAGAAATGGCACTAGTGATCCTACAGGTGCCAATAATTCCTTCTCCACAGGTGCCAATAATTCCTTCTCCTTCCCTGAGAGATTTTCCAAGGATCCCACTGACCAGTTTAAATTGCCTTGCTGGCACTTGTACATGGGAAGTATAAGCTCATACTCTAGAGTCTCAGGGCAAAGCAAGACCCTTCCGCCTCAGTTTGTCTTAGAAAAATAATCACCTGCTGAGGAATGGCTTCCTAAGACCTGTGGGTAGTCAAGACATGACTGGACATAAAGACTTGTAAATAAACCTTCTCAACAGGTACTCAAAAGAGTTTTGTGTGGACAGAGAGTTTCTTACAAATGACTCAAAAAACTCTTTCAGAGCACTAAGGAAATGGCTGAGAGCAGTACTACAAAACCCTAAACTCCTTCTCAGTCTTTACCTACCCAGTTCACTAAGTTTTGTCTGAGTAAGGGTTTTCTAAGTAACCCTGTATAGTGTTTCAGCCCTGGGAAAGATGGTATATAAATATCATTATTATGTAACTGCTCCTTCTAATCTGGACAGCTCTCAAAAATATGCAAAGGGGAATTAGCTCTTCTCTGTGTCCAGCTAATCTCTTGGGAGAGAATACAAAGCACAAGAGACCATCTACCATCTCCAGCATTTTCAACTTGAGAGCATTAAAGTCACATCTGATTAAAGTGCCTAATTGTCCCATTAGGAGACAATTATTGTCAGGCTCCTGAACAAGGCGTTTGTTTCCATAAATGTTATACCTGGGAAACTTTCAAATCAAAGTTTCAGACTCAGAAAAAGCCCATTGTGAACCAAACAGTAAAGGAAAAATTCAGCTTGACCTATAAAAAATGAAATTAAATAAAAAACACAAGTCAGTAGACGCATTATTCTGTTGTGCCAAACTGCATGGTAGAATTAGTAACAGCTTCTCACTTTCTGGAGTTTTAATTATGACTCAAGGGACTGGGAAAAAAGAGAGGGTGGGAGAGAATGTGACCTTTAACAGCCTCACTGGTTGCTGTCCCTACCTTTACTGCTGTTGAACTAAAAATCTCCACAGGCTAAAATTCCTTACATTGCAAATAAAATAGTTTCCCCCTGCTTTTTATCAGCCTGGGTCCCACAAGGAACTGACAGCCGGTTTATGTCAATGAACAAGAGTTATTGTTTTCAGATATTCTGTGTTCTCCCCCCTCACACCCCCCGCAAAAAAAGTGGTGAGGAACTGAAAGCAAATGCTACTAATAATAAACAGAAGGCTCTAAGGTTGGGGGCTGTACTAATGCAGCATTTGGGGGGCATAACATATGGTACAAATAGGTCTGTGGAAGATACTATTCCACTGTACTTCTTTATTGAAGTCGTTCAACCACGCCACTGATGCTAGACCTACCACCATGAATCCCAAGTGATGTGACCAGACTGCCTAAACCTTCAATCTTTCTTGGAGTCTACCACCTAGGAAGGGAAGGAGCTGGGAATTAGGAGGTTGAATCTCAAGGAGAAGAGAATAGCACATTTTCTTTCTGCCCATGTGATGTAGCAATTCTGTAAAGGTGTGGAAGAAGACAGGGAAATCAACCTGGGCCTTAGCCTGTCAGATACTTCCACTAAGGTGTTTGGAGCTTTCAAAAACCAATTTCAGACTCTTTCCCAAGCAAATGTAAATAGCCTAAAATATTAGAAACTCTTGTATCAGGCTCTCACATCTGGGAGCAACCTTCTCCGCCTGGGTCACTGATTTGGCACTACTCATCTTGTGTGTTTGTGGACGAGGAAAGAAAGAGCTCACAGGATTCCCAGCGTCCATCATAGTGAGACCAAGTGATGCTCTTCAAGTAGCTATTTAGTTAATCACTGTTACATAACAGTGATTGATCAGGTATATGAGCAACCTTATCTAGTGGAGGATGTCCCAGCTGACTGCAGGGGGGTTGGACTAGATGACTTTCCAAGGTCCCTTCCGACTCAAACCAGTCTATGATTCTCTAAGCAATTGGAAGCCTAGAGGATGCATTCAAACCCCTTGGAAGGCAATCTAAAAGTTTCAGCTAGAAGCAGTTCAAATACTGAGTTTAGAAGATAGAGTGAATCTTATGGGAATGGCTGCATTGCTCTTTCATTGGTTAACCCCTGTTTCCAGCAGAGATTAAAATACCACAGTAAAGCAGATAATGTCAGGAAGATAACTTGTCTTAGAAAAATAGAAGGACCAATCAGAGTACTACATTAACATTTTCTTTTCTGTTTACTGAAAAACCCAAATATCCCCAGGAAGTATTTCAAGTTCAGCAAGGAAGGAAAAAAATTGTGTTTCCCTTTCAAAGCATTTTTAAAAGATAAGGTGTTTGAGCTGGTTATGACATTTAATTAAGCCTCAAAAAAACTTGGTCCTGGGTTCTGACAAAACAATAATCTCCTCTCTCCAAGAACTGGAGATTCAACAGTTTCAGAAATCCGGAGGAGCCAGAAGAGAATGACCGATGACAGGATCACTGGGATGGGAGAACTTTCAGTAAAATTCCTCTTGATTTTGAAAGTATATAAACGTTTATGTGCTTTCAGGACTTTCACTTAAAACATCCAGAATAAACTAAGGTTTTCACCATTAAAATAACAAAACATGTAGTTTTCAAGCAAAGGATCACAGGATTTCAGGGGTTGGAAGGGACGCAAAGAGATCATTGAGACCAATCCCCCTGCCAGAGCAGGACCAGACAATCTAGCTCAGGTCACACAGGAACACATCCAGAGAGGCCTGGAAAATCTCCAGAGAAGGAGACCCCACAACCTCTCTGGGGAGCCTCCAGTGCTCTGTGACCCTTACAGTCAAGAAGTTCCCCATTGTGTTGAGGTGGAACCTCTTCTACTGCAACTTACATCCATTGCTCCTTGTCTTGTCCAAGGGAGCAAGTGAGAAGAGCCTGAAATTAAAACAAGTTGCTTCTTTTCAAAGCTTTTTAAATGCTGCATTCCCTCAGATCAGCATTCAAAATATTACGTGGTTAAAAAGAGAGCTCTGGAGAACTCTTTACATCAGGATTAGTAGTAGATAAACTTGGCAGATAGCTTCAGATCTGCCAGCATTATGTCACTGAAATGAAAGAATTTCTGTTTCTGTGGTGTTGTATTTTTAGACATATTGAAAGATTGTGAAAACAATTTTGCAATATCCTTCCCCTCTATGAAAAAATGCAGATCTTTGTTTCCCTACTTTTTTTAAAGAGACAGCATTCAATGGCATCATTTCAAAGGCAGGAGATTTTAAATAGGAACAGAAAGACAGAAGTGTTGGATGACAAAAGTTTAATGTGAGCAGGAAGGTTTGTATGAATAAAAAATATTTGTTTGCACACTATAGTAGCACAAATTTGAAGTGAAAGAATTGGATAAAGATCCTGAATCTCTGCTCAGGAACTTCAAAAAGGAAAGAGTAGAAGCATCTCAATAAAGTCACAAAATTTCATTCATGCTGTAGGTGAATAAAACACAAAAGATTAAACAGACTGTACAACATGTTTCTGAGTTTTAGACTTAAGAAAACCAAAAACTTTCTACTAACAAAGGTGATTTTTCCCCCCCCTGCTGTCTCAATGGCATTTCTGTTAACCAGCTGAACAGTCCTGTTTATTACCACGCACGTATCTGAGAGCAGCATGTTTCAGTGTAAGTGGAAATGTCAGTCAGTGTGTGGCATCGTGGATCAAAGCCCTACCTCGGTACATGCACCTTCTCATCTCTTCTCATCGGGGCTCCCAATTTGAGACAGAACAGAAGGAATGGGAGTCAGCTTCAAACAGATGTTGTAAAATGTCTGGGGGGAACAAGCTCCCCTCAGGAGCAGTCAGATTGTGTGGAATAGCATCTGTTAATTTTCATTTGAAAGTCTCCACACTAGAGAATCAGAACACAGCAAAGAAAAGGCATAATAGCAGTAATGGAAGAGATGGAGAAAAGGAAGACAGGGACTGTGGGGTTTATGGTGTGGAGCTTTTTTTTTTAATTAAAATTCCCATTCTTTCTAGGTTTGCCATACTCAACATACAGAAAAAAAAAAATAAATTCAAAGATATTATTCAAGTTGTAAAAGGATGGATGATTGCAGCAAGTAAAATATGCTTAAGCAGTAGTCAGTAGTCATAAGGGTCCTATCTGTGTGCCAAATTCAGAGAACTTGAATCTCAAGTTGTGCCGGGGAGGTATAGGCTGGATATTAGGAAGAAGTTCTTGCCAGAGAGAGTGATTGGCGTTGGAATGGGCTGCCCAGGGAGGTGGTGGAGTCCCCATCTCTGGAGGTGTTCAAGCAAAGACTGGATGGAACACTTAGTGCCATTGGATAGGGCTGGGTGATAGGTTGGACTGGATGAGCTTGGAGGTCTCTTCCAACCTGGCTTATTCTATTCTATTCTATTCTAGTCTAGTCTAGTCCAGTCTAGTCTATCCTACTCTATTCTATCCTACTTATGTAAAACCATTTTATTTTACCAAACAAGGTTAAAATCCTATTAAAGTAAAAAAATAAGCCAATGCCACCAAAGTATGCATATGTTTCAGAGAAATAGATTTTTGTAGCCAGAGCAGGATCACCTAGATCAGATCACACAGGAACGCATCCAGGCAAGTTTTGAGTATCTCCAGAGAGGGAGACTCCACAACTCAGTGTTGTATCTCAGATTAGCCTATGACAGCATATTTTTTAAGGTAATTTGCAATAAATTAGACATCATTTGAAGTATGCTTGTCTCAGGGTGCTTACGTTAGGCTTACACAATATCCTAAAGGTATTCAAAAGACAGAATTCTACTGGGGGGCCTCCACAAACACAGCTGTAGCACCTCCTTTCAGTCAAGGATCCAAGACAGCACCAGTCAGGCTGCTCAGCTGCAGACATCCATGTCCTGTCATTAGTCAACTTCAGGAAATATTCAGCATTTGTTACCCAATCTGCAAGGACAGGAAGTAGAGGAAATGGAAACACTGAGGAAGGGAGAAGGTTCTGCACTTTAGTAGGTGATGGAAAACAGTGAGAAGGTTACTGTTCTGTTTGTTCAATCTAGTCATCTAGGGACTCCTAGAAGAACAAAGACTTTTATCTCCTTTTGTGGGCATAAACATTGCAGAGACAGAATTTTAAAGCAAGATTTGACCTGAGGACAACAAAAAAAGAACTGCAGAGCCAGGAAATGTAAGCTGTGTTGCCATCTTCTTCCAAATATTCAGTGTTTTAGACTTAGCTACACTTACAGGGAGAGATACAGACCTGAAGCCTACTGAAGTAAGTGGAAAGAGTCCCATTCACTTCAACAGGCTTTAGATCACAGTCAGACTAACAAGATTCAACCACTACCACTACCTCAAAAGCCATACATGGTTTGAAGATGTCAAAGGATTTTTCTTCCTAAGCAAGTCTCAAAGCTTATTAGCAATACTCTAGAAATACATCACAGGCAGAAGAAGATCACAAATATTATCAAAGGGTTGACTGACAAAGATAAGGATAGATGCCATATGCTTGAAGCACTCGTGCATGGGTGGTAAGTGAAATTGCTGACCAGTGAAACATAAAACAGCCTAGGAAAGAACAAATGTTCTTCAGAAGAATTCACAAGCTTCCTACCCTTCCCACTCCTCCATTCTCATCTCTGGCTGCCTATCACCCAAAATACAGGCAACTTTGCTAACTTGTTTTAACCTTCAAAGAGCTTTCCCTTGATTAGTTATTTCTCATTCCTTTATTTAGAGTTAAATATACTGCAGTGGCTAGCTTATAGTTCTGACCTCCTTGAACTTGATTTTCCTTGTAACTCAAAAATAAGCATAGTATTGCAACAGATGACCTTACTGAAGTGTGGCCAGGAAGGAAGGTGGTGACACTACTCTGTAGTGGCAGTTATTGCACCAAAGAAGCTTTAATCACTTAAAGGGGAAGATTAATTCCTTGTTGAGGGATCTCAATTGCCATTTCTAATTGTGTGGATGAAAGGAGGTGGTTGTGGTAAGCCTGATGGCAACGATGATCAAGAAGGATCCCTGGATGTAGTTGCCCATGAAGAATACATTTGCATTTTCAGGAACTCCAGAATGCCTGATCTGCAGCAGCATCATTGGCAATTTCAACACAACTCCATGAAAACCGCAGGTGTTCACCTCCTTTGGAAGTCAAGCCCATAAATATAGATTGGGGTCCATATATATCATTACCCACACTTTTAAAGTGAAGTATCCAAAACTGGTAAAGAGATAAACAGCTCCTCTCTGACTCTCTGGTCAGTTCAAATTCAGCTTGGATCAGTAAAAGTTGGACACCAGATAGCCTCTTTAAATGATTTCTTACATAGGCATTAAATAGATTCTCTTGTGGGGTAACACAAAGAGGCTAAAATCCTGGAGAGGTCATTAGCTCTTCCAATTAGCTGAGAAGAGCATAGGGAGGAAGCTACAAGGATAGCCTAAGGACAATCCTAACTCAGCCAAAATTCCTCCTCAGTTATCTGTGATGCACATGTTTCATGATGCCCAAGTGCTTCACTCTAAACTTGCTGACTGCTTGTCAGCATGTGGCAGGCCCCAGCATAGTCCTCAGTCCAAACATTCAGGTACTTCATACTAGGAAAAGTAGAAGTGAATAGTTTCTGCAAGAGCCAGAGAGACTGCAAGAGGCTACTATACAATCACACAGAACAACAGAATCACAGAATTAACCAGCTTGGAAAAGACCTCTGAGATTGTCTACATTTGACAATTTTAATTCTTAAGCTGATCACAAAAAGTTTGCAGAAGGGTGTAACAGACATTCAAAAGGCATGAAACAACTATCAGAGGATCTTTATACTAAGGGTCAAGCTGAAAGGATATTCCTTCCAGCAGCATATTTCACTTGGGAGTCATCTCTTGATCAAAAACAAATGCTCCCCATGGAATCCGTTTCATTGGGATTCTAAAAATAAATTGATCTATAAGTGACTGTACTGTAACACAGTGAGTCAGATTAAGAAGTAAGAGCCATTTTTAGGCTATGAAGTAAACCTTATCCCAAACTAAAGGCTATCTGCAGACAAAAGAGACATTTTTTTCCCCTCACTGTGTTAATTTAGGGACATGGAGGAGAAGGAGGAAGGACAGGGAAATCTTGAAGTAATATTGGGGGGGAGGGGAAATCACCTTTGAACAACATCTTGCTCTTCTGTGATTAAAATTCAGCAGTGCGAGAAAAAAATTAACAATAGTGACCAACAAGCATAACTACTACATCTAAAGATCTGTAAATTTACAAGCTAGAGCTGAAGACACAGCAATAAACAGAGGTGGTAGTCTGGCAGGAGTTGTGACATAACAAGCATATAAGTGCATGTACGAGGCAAGAGCCGTGGGAGATACGGTGGGGCAGTCTCTCCCATTCTGACACCAGCCCACAGCTTCTCATCATCCTTTGTTTACTGGCAGTTAGACTGTGAAAAAAATTCCCTCTCCTGTCTTGAATAAACGCTGTTTAAAATGCACAGCAATCTGTATAATCATGGTTTTGAGTACGTTTCAAGTTAGCAGAAGCTGAATAATCTGGTTCGTGTTGGAGAACCTTATAACTTTTTAAACATTTCTTGTGGCAATCGTTCCAGTATAAGGAGCAGAAATCAGACCTTCCATTTTTACCACCTACACAGGCAATACCACTGTTAAGAGGTGACACTTGAGAAGTCATTTCTGTTATCAAGGCACATCTTGTTTCTACAACAAATAATGGTATGTTTGTTTATCACGATATGGTATTTATTACTGCTAATGGAGGCACCACAGTGCACCTAATAATTACCAGAGTGATTACTGCACGTGACTACGCTGTGACCCTTGATTAAAGGGTGCTAGATTGTTCAGGGTCAGTTTGCAGAATCGTGTCTACTTTCAAAATCTAAACCACCCCATTAACTTTGCAAAGGTATTTTTCAGATCACATAAGAATCATAGAATGGTGTAAGCTAGAAGGGTCCTTCAAGACCATCCAGTTCCAGCCCCCCTGTGCCATAGGCAGGGACACCTCCCACTAGAACAGGTCGCTCAAGGCTTCGTCCAACAGGTTTCTGCGTATCTTACTATGTCTCTTATGGGACCTTGTAATTTTATTTCATAGAATCATAGACTGGTTTAGGTTGGAAGGGACCTCAAAGATCATCCGGTTCCAACACTCCTGTGCCATAGGCAGGGACACCTCCCACTAGAACAGGTCGCTCAAGGCCTCATTCAACCTGGCCTTGAACACCTCCAGGGAGGGAGCAGCCACAAACTCCTTGGGCAACCTGTGTCAGTGTCTCACCACTCTCACTGTAAAGAACTTCTTCCTAGCATCTAGTGTAAATCTCCCCTCTTCCAGTTTAAACTTACTACATCTTGTCCCATCATTAGCAGACCTTGCAAATATCTGCAGTTTGTTCACAGCAGACTATGGACAGTAGTTAAATTATCTTAAAAGTAATATAACTTAATGTGCTTGCTTACAACAAAAATAGAATTTCTTGATAAGTATGTATTGGGAACTTCACACAACATAGCCAGCTGTACATATATATAACCTGCAGGTTCCCATTCAGACTGTTTTTCAATGACCAGAAACTGGAGTATTATTACTGTCTGTAGTTGAAGACACATAAAAAAAAATTTTGGAAAACCACAAGAGGGGACCTAAAGAAAGAGAGAAAACAAAAGCTGGCTTAAAACACTAACTTGGTGCAAGGTCAGATAGGTTTGTCTCAAGTGCAGTTCTCAATCAGACAGTGGTTTTACCAAATGTTAAGTATTTATAATCCAAAAGACATTTGCCAGAAGAATCACCTCCGTCAGAGAGGCCAACAGGATTTTGGCTTAATAGAGTTTGAATGCTGCCAAGACTTTGCAGGGTAATTCAGCATCTTTCTGTACTGATGTAAGCATAAATGAAGCATAAATTATACAACAGGAAGCATTCAATGCTTCATAGTGAATTAAAGCAACAGGTGTCTACCAAATTTACACTAATAATTATAGAAACTTTAAACTTCTACAGAACAAAACTGCAACAACCTGAAAAATATAATTAAAAAATTATTCTCAGAACAGCAACAAAAAAAGTTGTGTAGGCCAAGTTTTCATACATATACCTTCTAGTAAGCCAAAATGGTGTAAATGGTACAGGAATATATCAGAAATTTCACCCCACAGCTGAATTCTGAAATTCTGTGTAGAAGTCACCAATTGCAATTAAATGCTACACTTCTTCGAACAGAAGTTTCGAGAGAAATACTTTTGTTATATCAGGTGCAGATTGCCCTTCCTTGGTACATTTATTGATGCATGCTCTATTTATTACAGACTTATTTTTGCAAGAGACTTTTTAATTTAACATTTGAAGTATGATGCTTAAAAGCACAAAATTTTGTTGTTACAGCTGTGGCGTTCAACAGCCATCCAGAATGCAATTAACAGTAGTTCACTTGCACAGGAGAGACTGATTTAAAAAGAAAAAAAAAAAAAAAAGAAAGAAGAATAAAAAACACCAAAAAAAACCCCACAAACAAATGAAAAAACCCCCAAACATACAAAAAACCACAACCAGCTTTCTTGATCTGACTTGTTGAAAGAAGATATGAGATGCATCTCTGGTAGCTGGCATTAAGATTTAGTTAATATCTGACACCCCATACAGGACAGATAAGTCCAGCAGTTTGGCTGGTTTCCTTGTATGATACCAAAGCTGAAGAAGGGTTTAGATAATAATTTATTGACTTGACTCAGAGGAGCCGTGTCCACCTAGAATTCTCTCCTCATCCTCAAGTTAAAGCACGTGTGAAGTTTTAATGCTTCTTTTATTCATAGCAAGGCTCTTTGAGCACTGGGTAGAATCCTAGAACTAATTGCTAAGGAGTAGTTTCTCAGCACCTCTGAGCTACAGATGACATGGATATAGAGACATTCAGACAACAACAAAGAAGGATCTCCTTGAGATCAAATGGATTTCAAATGTTGTCTCCAAGTCATGCTAATGTGGACATCCAACAGCTCACACAACGTGAAGCTCCTCCATGCAAACTTGGGTTCCCTCAGCTCCCCCACTGCAACAGATTCCCAAATTGTTTCCTAAAAAAGCATCCCACAGGTTCCTGTCACCTAACTGCTAACCCAGAGTCTGGAACTCTTTGAGACTCGTGTTCAGACAGGCAATGTGCACCACTCTGGTGTACAGAAGATAAATGGGTCAGGCCTGCCACGGTGACAGAACAGGATGACACCTCTAACAAGGACCTATCAGCAGTATGGACACATGTAAGGACAGTACAGCTTGTAAGTGCTGCAAGTGCTAAGTGTGACAAGCTCTAGTGGAGCAGTGGCCATTTGCTGACCTAGCACAGCAAAAACCAGAGCTGGTAACAGCTAAGTTCCATGGAAGAGGACATGATGTTGACAGACTTCTAAGAGTGAAATCACAGCAAAGTCTGTGTGAATGTTTTGTACAGTTTCTATTTAAAACAGGCTGCAAGCATCCTCTTTTTTTTTTTTTTTTTTTAAATACAAATGTATTCTCTTTTGCACATTGTTTCCCCTAAGTAGCAATTTCTGTTTATTTCAGAGAAATCTCTACAACTTGCAGTTAAATTATATAGGTATATTATTTATATCAGCAAAGAGGGGAAAATAGACATGTCTAATTCTCACTTTCGGATGGGACAGTTTCACTGTCAGTGGTACCAGGTAGCTCTCCTTGTCTGGCTGGAAGAGTTGGAGCAACTACTAAAATGTGTGCATGTTATTGTAGCCCTTAGGATGTCATAGGCCAGCTAGCATCATACCAAGTCAAGTATTAGATTTTATTGCCCAGTACATTAAAAGCCATGATCTCCCACAAACACTTTCACAGTTTGGCACAGAAACTGAAGTAACAATAGAGGCAGCTTCTGGCATTCAGGGTCAATTTACTTTAAAAATACAGCCTGTGCATTTCTGTACAAGAAGGTGGGCAATGGGAAATACTGTGATTTCACACATCTCCTCCAATCGTTCTTCTCTCCAGATGATAAAATAAAGCCTTGGAAGCGTATCTCTATGCTATGGCCAGCTGCTTCAAGAACTCATATCCATGTGAATCCTTTGTAGAATGTCTGATATTCAGAGAGAGATACTTCCATGGATATAAAGAAAATGGGTACGCAGACACCACTGGAAAGATATCACAGGCAGACTGTAGCCCAAGCTCTGAATGTAGCATTCACTGTTCCCACATCCTCTCTCCTCTTCACACACGCTCCCCCACAAAAACATGCATAACTTCAAATGAAAAGTTTATCATTTGGCTTGACCTCTAGGACTCTCAACACTCTCCATCTTGAACTCAGCTAGAAGCCAGTTGTAGGTTATCGTAAAATTACTGCCCACCCAAGGAGCAATGTTACTGCACAGGCTGTGCACCCAGCTATAAAATTAACAAATACAATTGACCTGCTCAAAATGCTCGTCTTCCTAATATGTCTGCCCAGCTGTCACACACCAAAACTTTCTAAAAGATTCATTTTTCTGAGACTGCCTACATTATCCAAGCTTTTAAACAGGTTTTTCTCTCACCAAATCAGATTCTAATCTCATATGCAGGTATTTCTTTCCTGGTAATGCTTACGTGCACTTCTTCCAGCCCATACATGAAGATTAGCAGCACACAAAAAAAGTTAACGCTTTATATACACCATGATAAAAGCATGGATACCTCCTTGGGCAAAAATGCTAAGTTCAAACCTGGGTTATACTGCTTACCCTTTAATAATCCTGTGAGTGAAGGCAGTGGTGGTAAAAGAAAGCAGCAACTGCACCTAAAATTGACCAGCAGAAGAAAATGGCACTACAGCTGGACCAGACAGCCACAAAGTGATAGCCACAGGCAAGTCAAGAGTGTCATGAAAGGGTGCACAGTCAGGATAGCATCTTTTAATCTCCTCAGGCACAACTGAAAAGTATTCACTAAGAGCAAGTACATCAGAGGTAGCATCGTGACCACCACAAACAGATCACTGGCAACCAGCAGTGCTGGCATCTTGCAGAGGCTTCCCGGGCTTAGAAGATAAGAAAAAAAAATTTAAATAAAAAGCTTTTAAATGCTCATCCTGAACCGCACTACAGTCTTTAGGTGTCATCTACCTGGATGGGGCAAAATCTAATCCTGCTTTCACCACATGATTTTGTGAAATAAGGGTTACAACTCAGCACAGACAATGAGTAGAACCCCATGGAGGATGAAATTCTGAAGGAGAAATAATTAGTTAAGACTAAGTACTTCTCAAAAGCTCTGCACAGAAGCTGAGCATGAAGAGAGCTTTCTGACTTCTTCGCTCACTATTCACAAATATGAGGAAGTAATCACTGTTTATAAAAATCCCATAAAAGGTATCCTTTTTTTTTTTTTAACTCCATAAATGAGTAATGCCTCAATCATTTAGCACCCATGAGTCATAAGTTGTCTCTTGTAAATAGGATAAGATCAAATCCCATGGCAACATGTTCAGTCATATTTAAGTCTTAATTGTATATTTTTTCCATTTCTTCCTCTGCCTCCCACCTTCGGAGGACTCTGCCCTATACTATTCTCCAGTTTACAGGAACTCAAGTCTCACCTGCAATACAGCAAAACAGAGACCTCTTTTTTTTTTTTTCATCAGGGGCATTAAGGAAAACCAAACCAAACCAAAACACCATCAAAACACTTTTACTGGAGTCTACTCATTCAAGACACTCGCTGTCCTGCTGAATTTTATGCTGTCACAGATAATGGGCACACTGACATTCCAGATCAGTTTGGTGAGCTTTTTTGTTGTTGCTGTTGTTTCCCACACAATCCCTGACGAAAGGAAAAGGAGAATTGCCCGTAGGCTTCAATCATGATATAGTACACACAGGCTGCTGGTGTGATACTCTGTGTCTGGAAGGTAATAAAAGCAAAAATGGAGAGCAAATATCTTGGATTTCAGTGCTCCCTTGCCATACCTATGCTTTGGGGAAGAACAACCAGCAGCTACATTTTTCAATGCCATTTGAGCAGGGTCGAACACACAAATCCCATTATTGTTAAAGGGATTTGTGCACATAATTCTGACTACTTTGAACACTCTCCCGTGAAGTTTCTCCCAACCCCTCAAGAAGCAGGAACAATTCTACGTTATTTAAACATAATCTCACTGACAGGTAATTTTGTGACACAAAATTTATTGCTGCCTTGTCCTTTGAGGGCATGTTTCACCATTAATGTTTCCTTTTAAAAACTCCAGCATACATTAAATGCTCATACCAAGCTTCCTGGTGTTTTCCTTGGAAAATCTTGCTTTCTGTGGTATTTTTCATTATCCAAATCCCTCTTTACTTCCCTCTCCTCCTCTTCGAATACTCAGGACACCCTTGGAAATGAAATATTTGCTCTCCAAAGACCCTACTGGTCAAATATTCTTTTAAATAAACCCTTTACAGTATTCACCTATTACCTCAGACATTCATGTGGTATAAATTTTAGATAAATGTCTACCAGTTTGCAATTGATCAAGTGAGCTAGAGGCCATGAATTTAACATGTCTATTTCTGCAGGCTGCCTCATGCAACCTACCATTTGCCACCAGACTTCAGTGTGGTCATTAACAAAGCAGGCCACGGGCTCACAGTCCTACGGGCTAAAAGGCTACCTCAGATATCAAGATGCTCTGCTTTGGCTTTCAGCCCCTCTGTAACACAAGTGGCTTTACCTCATCTGCATTTATGTCAGTGAGTCATTTGGAGATCTCAGACGTACCTTTGAGATGGTGAATTGCTGAAACAGGTCGTGCTATCAATTAACATGAAAAACAAAGCAATTTCCTACATGCAAGCAGATGATGGGACTGGAAGGAGGAAATTAAAAGTGCCATTATGTCACATGGCCCAGCAAGGCTAGAGCACAGCTATTGCACAGATCACAGTCATAACACATCAGAAATGCACAAGCTAAGACTTGATCACGGAGGTTTAACATACATCATCATTACCTTAGAGGGAAGGCTCTCAAGTTCTAATAAGAAAAGTATCTGATGAGATGAAAAGTTAAGAATAGGACCTACGTAGCTAACTTAAAATACTTGGGGTGTTCATGTGGCTGCAGTGCTGGGAAGGGTTTCAACGACCAAGGCTTGTGCTGTCACTCTGCCAGAGATGCCCAGCATTACTTCTAACATTGAAACAACTGAAATTAGTAAGTGGTGCCAGCCTGATACTGTATGTACAGTCTCTCTAAGTGACCTCCTTCTGTTGTTCCCAATGCTTTATGCAGCTGCAGTTCCTAATGAGAGGTTTCCTTAATTGCTATCAGCACTTTCCATTTAAAAAAAAAACATATATTTTGCTGAAATTATTATTATTAATAGCAACCAGAAAGTGCCCCAGGGCACAAGCCATTCGTTGGTTCAACGATGTGCAGTCAACAGACTGAGATAAGTGTACAGTGGCACAGAGAAGGGCTCTCACCCTCACCAGTGTGCATGGCTTCTCTTGAAGACTTAGAGAAAAAAAATCCCAATTAATCCTAACCTCAGTGTCTCTGTTCCTGTTGCCTGTAGACCAAAGGAGAATGGAGGATATAGTCCTCGGGTTATGAAATATGATACAGGCTGAAAACATAGCAACTAATGTAGGAGAAAGACTTTTACAGGTTTGTTGTTGGGATTCACACTGCTGCTGATGGCTTGAGGAACAGCTGCAGCTCCTGACTTGAAGAAAGGCTGTTACAAGAATTGTTAGACAAATCTCACAGTGGGCATCGGAGCTAGATACAGTTGATCTTACTATAGACTGATCAACTCACTTCCACTAACGTAAATGCAGAGAAGGCCAGGTCCAAAATTTATTAGACATAACACTGAATAAACAAGAAAAACACAAGGTGTTTTCTCCCTTGCGGGAAAAAGTATTTCCAGATTCAGACACATCACAGGAACATGCATTTTTGCAGTCAATACCATCTGAGGATCTTAACTGCAGCCTGCTGGAAAACCTGCTCTCCAGAAATCACTGCCTTGCCTATTCAAAGGGAGTCCTAAACGGCTGACTCCAGAAAATCACACAGTATTTCCATTCTATATCATCTTGATCATCTCCGTCATCACCACAAAGCTATTAGTGCATGCATACACACATGCAAAAGCACACCACCACACACACATGCAGAGGGGAATGGAAAATACATTCCCTCTTTGCTCACTTATTCCATATACAGGCTAATTTCTAAACCACAGGGGAGCAAATGTTCTATAAAGCCCTTTTATCCCACAACTAAATACCCTTTGCTAACGAAGAGTTAGCAGCACAGCCATTGCTATCAAAAGCACTAACTTTTAGATTAGTAGTAGCTTGAGACTCAGTCATCCATTTTTCATTTTAAGGCAACCTTTTTAAGACTGCACTCTTATTTTCAGGAGGACTACAAATGCACTTCTCATGTTTTTATTTTATTTATTCTGCCCTGGGGATTTGAGTCCCTCTTTGCAAGCAATAAATTTTTCCTTAAATCTTTTGGGTAATAATATATTTTAAAATGAATTGGAGAAGGGGAGCAAAAATACAGGTCTCCTCTCCCAGCGTTTTGGCAAAGCAACAGTGCTAGGCGGTGTTTGTAATCAGCTTGTGGTCACTAAGCAGAGTGCTAACGACCTCTGCAAAAATGGAAAGCCACATGTGCCAAAACACAGCTTTCACCCCTCTGCACTGCACCACCCCCACCTTCAAGGCATGGCCACCTTCCCCTCACCATCATATAAATTAGTAAGGGGGAAGGCAAGGCAGAAAGACAGACAGACAGAAAGAGACACTACGGCAGCTTTTAAAATTGTTGTAAAGGATTTATCTGAAGGTCTGAAGGGACAGCACTCAGTACTTGACAGAATGAGTTACAGTGGTTAGTGGGGGAAAGGGGAGGAGGAGGAGAAGGGAGAGCAGCCTGGGAGGAGAAAACCTCCAAAGTCTTGTGTCTAAAATGCTCTTGGAAAATATCCAATTACCAGTTCAGAACAATGTTGACATTTAGCCTTTTTCTAATCAGCGTTGTCCGTCACCCAGGGCAGAGATTCCTGCTGTATGACGGAGCTCTTCTGCAACTGGCAGTGTTGTCCTCCCGGGCTGCCCCTCTGCCTGCAGCCACCATCCACCAGCACTCAGCCTGGCACCCCTGTCCTACCCCCATGGATTTTAACTCCCCATCAGCAGATGTGGACTGGGGCTTATATGTAGGGTAGGGTATGGTGCAATAGTAATAGCTGCCTGCAGGAGATTAAACCACGGCTGACGGTCCACAGTTGGGCAGGACAAGTAAAGGAAGGTCAAGTTCCATTTAAAGAAACTCAGCAGATGTCATAAAATGAAATATCTTATATGACAACCAAGAACCATAACTAAATTCAGGTACTGGATTTTAATCTGACCAAAGTGATGATGAGGAAACCTGCAGTTTTACTTCTTTATTAGTATTTGGCTTTGAGCAGAAAGAAAAAAAAAAAAAAAAGGGAAAAAAAAAAAAAAAAAAAAAGATTACAGCAATGCAGGAAAGAAAGTAGTTAACTTTTCTTAATAACTGTTTCGTCTATTTACAAACCAATTCAACACTCTTAGACCTCTGACAAGCTCAGTGTCATTCACTGAGCAAATCACAGGAGCACAGTGCGAGGCTGAGCTACATCATGTTTTGTCCATCACCAGAGAACACAAAAGTCAGCTTGGCACAAGCTACACCTAAGCTGCTGTCAGCTTAGAAACACTGGGACTGGCAAAGGTCAGAGAGCACTGTGGGGCTGGCACTGATAGAGAGAGCTAAGGTATGCTGCACAGTGACAGCCTGCCTTAGCTATCACCAAAGCAAGGACAGCAGAGAGGGAGGAAAGCACTGCCAGAACAAGGCAATGAGCTTTGCAGCAGCTGGCTCTCATCATGGATGCTTAGGTACCAACCCCACTGCCATGTCAGAGCGAGTGCAATAGAACACTGAAATATTTATTAGTTCTACATTAGTTATCCTCCAAACTTTCTATATGGCTTTTACCACACATGTCCATTGAAAGAAGTATTCACTTATGTCTCAGCTTTTTTTTTTTTTTTTTTTTTTTTTTTTTTTTTTTTTTTACTTTTTTTAGTGCATTGCTACATGAACTCACATGAGACTTCACTTTTCAAGACTTCTCCAAATCCAAGAGGTGGAAGCCTTTTACCATGTGTTTGCTAGCAGGCTCTTCCTCCCTTCCTCCTTCCCTCCCACCCATTCTCAAAGGCCTGATGACTCTTCCAAGTCAGTTGCCCTGCAGCCAAGGGAGGATGGACACATGGCCCTCAGCAGCCTGACAGTGCCAAAGGATTAACCAGACTGCCTCCCTCCCTGCCCAAAGGGGCAGGCTGTGCTCAGCTGCAGCCCTCCAGCCATCCCTTCACCAGGGCAAGGATTCTTTACCAGCTTTTTTTCTTTCTGTCTGTTTCTTTGAAAGAGCACATATTAAGGCAGGGTCACCATCTTTTCCATTCTGTCAGCTCCTGTGGTTAGGCAACAGCAACAAAAAAAAAAAAAAGCAAGCACCCCAGTTTCAATGCAATACACCTTCCATGCTGATGAGGACAGCAGACAGGTTTCCAGGAATGTGCCAAAGACCTTGACATAACTTACACTTGCCCCTCCCCACAGCTGCAATTTGCCACTGCTAAATGGAAAGAAAAAAATATATACATCCTGCACTTATAAGAAATATCGAGAGTTAAGAGGCATCAACATTCATAACACAAGCAAAGGTCTCCATTATTTTCTTCATGTGTAAGCAGCAGCTGGTGAAAAGAGATATCCAGGCAGCCCCAGCTCCCATGGTGGAGATGTCTGCCACCACTCAAAAAGTGAATCTGGAAACCTCACTGGAAGGTGCACACCAAATCTGCAGAGTGGCAAAGTGAAATCTCAGTCAGGCCCAGCTGTCCAATTTATATTTCTCTACCTTTCACCTATAACAGATCATTTGGTTCTGCCACTTGCAAAAAATACGTGAAAAGCTACACAAACAGAGCTGGAAAATAACCACAGTAGTGAGACAGAGGTTGAGAAAATAGGTAACTGAGAACTGTCAAGATGATAAAAGACCCTTTCTGGCCTTCCATTATTATCTCTTCAGCTCAAATGTTCGCATTATTACCATGAGGCTCATGGTGTCTTTCTTTTCTTCAAATACTGGTTCTGGAAGAGTTTAATGCTCCATTTGAAAAAGAAAACTTACTTTACTAGCCCTCACAGACACAGAGCAAATCTTGAAAGCATGACTTGAAAGCACGTCTCAACATATCCCCCCAGGATGAATATCCAGATGTCAAACAAAAGGAACACCTACTTTATTATCAATTTTATTGCTGTTTGTATCTTATTCTTGATTAGAGACAGAAAAATTAAAACCAAGCAAGTATTTTTTGCTCTTCTTAGGCAATTTGTTATATCATGTTTTCAAGTTTTTCCTGCTATTGTAAGGGTTTTAAATATCTTGCAAATGAGAGATAAGCAGCTCCAGCTGGTGCAGATATGTGGAAGCTGGGGCTTCACTAAATAAAGTCCAAATTTCAAGATGGGAAATGCTGTGACAAGGACTACCTTGTTTCAGGCACTCAGCTCTGATGTCTTTCTAGAACCCTTCCATTCTCTTTTTTTTTTTTTGAGAACTTGCTTATGAAAATGTAAAAACTATTATAATATTGTGCCCTTTATTGGCAATACAAGGAACAGCAACTGAGTTACTTTGAAAGGAGTTTTGTAAAGGAGTCTGTAGCAGTTATTTTCTCTCTGAAAACAATGATAAGCGAAAGTTTCTGCAGTCTGCTTCATGCCTGCATTGATACAAAAACAAACAGCTCTTGGCACTGTCCACCAAGGGCTGCCAGAACAGCAGCAGCGAGGTTGAATTCAGGCAGAGCATTTAAACGACCAGGTGACAAAAGCAGGAGCCAACAGCAAAGTGGCCCTGCAGAACTGCAGCCCGTATGAGCTCCGCATCCGCTGTGCCACACGAGCTCTTCCCATACACTCGTGCTGATTTACTATTTCTGTACGCTACAGAAATAGACAATGGACCACATTCAATCTTACTGGTTTTTTTTCTGTGGGCTGCCTTTGGCTGCTTTTGTTATTGGCAAGTTTACGTATCCAAATATAACAAGAAAGAGTGAGAACCTAAATGATTGATAGCAGTGCTCATTGAAACACCAGCAGTGTCAGGAGCTAGTGCGTTCTCTCCCTCCTTAGAATGATCCAAAATCCAAGACTGTGGCAAAGAACAAGCACGAGTGAGGATCTGGCTCCTGCCTTCCTTTTCAGCAGACACATCCTTGGGAATAATTCAAATGTCATATTTTAGCTTTGTTTTGCACACAGAGCGGAGTGGAAAGTAACTGCTGGTTTTGTATCGAAGGCAGGGGGTACGGTGGGAGAATTGTTCTGCTAATCCTTCATTTCAATCTCGCTGAAGCTCCCTATACCCATGGGCCCAGAAAGGACTATTGCCTGCTTCCCACACTGAATGACCTGACTCTCCGGGAAGTCTTTGAACTGCATTTCTTTCAGCATCTTTCTGACGTTGTCTTTTGGCAAGCTGTCCTAGCTGAGTCCTGGTGCATTATAAACATTGTGCTGGGACACAATTTTCTAGGAAAGGAGAAGTAAGATCCCTTCTTGCCTGCATGCCTGAGCTCAGTCTCTGATTTTATGCGAAGGGAGTGGTGATAGGGTGGAGGGTGAGAACTGATAAATGCATATGGCTGTGAAACATTTGGAAATATTTGAGCACGAGCACTTTTCCGTTCTTATCCCCTCTGCTGCTTTATCCCAGGGCAGAGGAGTGATGGGCAAAAGGCTGAGATGAACTCCTGAAGTTTCTACTTACTGAAGACAAAGTGACAGTTCCAGGCAAAGACTAAAGAAAACATCTTTCTCAACTTTTCCCCCTTCCACTTCTTTCCCCTTTTTTGAACTAAGTCACCACTCCATCCTATGAAAATGGGTTTGTACTCCTAATTTTTAACTCTATCATAAATCTACTTACTTACTACTAACCTGAAATCAGTGTGTCAGTCCTCTATATCTCAAGTGCATAGGCTCTGCTCCCTGACACTTAAAATTCTACCCCCCATCATACCTCCAAGGGGATGAAAGGGAGTAAGACAGTTTTCTGCTGGGTAACAGTGTGGTGAGTTAACCTCACTGTCTTCTCTTCTCCAGAGCTGGTGTTTGGTGTGGGGTATATAAAGTCACATATTTATTTTGTTTGAAAGAGTGAAGTGCAGCTGTCAACATTTGTCTTCTGTACTAAACACATTCAGTTTACTACAGAGGTTACAAGTTCACAGAGTTCAAACAAAGCTGACAAGTAACATATTCACTTGATTCTTTCTCTTTAATTCCCTGAGGGTTGTTTTTTTTTATTTTATTTTTGCATTTTCCTTCCTTCCAGCTTTAAATAAAAACTGTACTTAACAAAGCAAGGTGCTCAATAGCAACATTGCATCACTCTATGATCTACTGTGCAGCACTCAGAAACAGGTAAATATGGGGCTTTAGCATTCCTCAGGGATGGAGGGAGGACTAGGAAATCCTCCAAATGCCCTAATGCAGAAGCAGTTCAGTAATTTCTGCCCAGAGCATATCTACAAAATGATAGGAGAGATCTCACTTCAATGTCTTACTGGAAATAGAGAGTCTGTACCAGTGCAGAATATTCTCCTTTTTCCTGGGCCTATGTGCACAGTCAGCTCTGAGGTTTGCTCCAAGCCTCAGTGGGGAATTGAACCCCCTGACCTACTGACCTAGAGAGAAGAGTACAGCCAAGCCCCTCTGACAATAAACACAGACATTATTAACCAGATTTACTCTCTAACACCAGCAATCCCAGCACCTATTTTAGACAGGATGCCTGGTGAAAAGACTGTAGTGGCACAAAGGGTTAAATTATTGTGAACTGGGCAGGATCCTGCTACCTGATTCTTTTCCATTGTTTGCTGCTGAGGTGCAGGGGATTGGCTGCAGAGAGAAGTCTTTAAGGGGACCCAGAATCTGAGAATATACTGCTTTTAAATGGGGAAAGCTGATCTCTAGGGACAGTGTCCCTTGTCACTTCATTTTTAAATAATTCAAGGCATCCATATTTTATGTAATCTCAGTTTTAATGTCAGCAAAACTTGATTACAGAACGTCTAAAAGTGAAGGCAGTGCAGTCTTAGCCTTGAAGAAAGCAGGGGAGGAAATTACTGGCAACCAACAGGCTAGAGGCTGGCATGACAAATAGCTACTAAAGAAGATTCTCAAACTGGTTTAAATCTGAGCAGACTGTTACCTTGCTGACTGGTGACATCTTTGAAAGGGTGCCTGCTAAAAGGGGATTAGGACAGTGGAGTGCTTGGTCCTGTTCCCAGAAGCAGCTGCCTGATATTCCACATTTCATACTAGAAGTCGTGAAGGGCACACAATTAAAGTGGTAACCCAAAGGGAATGTACTCTCCTTCTTAGATCACTACATTTTCCTAGAGGGACACCAGTAAAATAGAGGAGGTGACCAGCAAAGGCACTCCGACAGCCAGCATGTCTGAAAGGTCAGATTAGATTGAGCACTTAGTCTTTATCCATTAGCAGAAGCTAATAAATCAGGGAGAGCAGCAATGGCCAAGAAATAGCTGTGTCTTTGTAACATAACCATGTCTTAAACCAGATTGAAGGGGCTCCAGGAAATCTGAGGGCTCTAGATAATACTCCAGATAATGTGAGAGCTGCTTCTCACTGACCTATTCGATAACCTTCCCCACATAAGGATGTTTACAGGCTGGGTGGCAACTAAGATGTTTAGCTATGCTGAGATGACAACTTTATGAGGTAAGAAAAATCGCACAGCGTTTTACTGTTGTTGTCGTCGGATGTGGGTGCAGCTTTGAAAGGTTGCTGCAGCAGTTCTGCCAATAGGACTTTTTTGGAAATAATGATTTTTTTTTTTTTTTCCTGGTTAGGCCCCAGGCTGCATTAATTGTTTGGAGAGTTGTTATTCTTCATCTGCTGTTAATAGCTTGTTAGAAAAACCAGAAGACACGAAGTGTCCTTGGAGCAATCTGTTCTTAGTGCCTAGAAATTGCACCAGGTGTAAGATATTTTAGAAAGCTTTTTACTTGGAAGGGCTGCTGATAAACCAGTGCTTTTGGAGTTTGTGTCCCTACTTACAGAAGCTGGGAATTTTCAGAGTATGGCACAATGGATTTCCTTTCCCATACCTTTAGCTTGATATTCTCACACCCTTATGAGAAAATCCCACTTGTTTTGTTGGTGTAACACATGCAGCACTTTTCTATGGTCTCTCATCACCTTCCCAGCTGCCCATTGAAGGCCATAATGGCAGTTTGCAGCAGGGGGAAGGAAAAAGAGATCTTTTGGGTGCATGGGGAAACTTCTCTCCCTTTCTCTCAAAAGCACTTTGACTGATAGTCTTCATGGACATGCCTCTAACATTTGCTGCCATAGTGTTATTTCTATCTGTTGTAGATCTGACTCACTCCATGCAAGGAGAAAGTTTAGGGAAGTGCAAGGCTTTCATTTTACTTCTGCTTTGCAGGCAGTATGCACACTGGCAGTGCTTCATCATTTTCATTAATGAAAGGAATTAGGAAGGAAAACTTCCTGAGAGTCTATCTGCCACTAAGTTTTCGTTGACCAGTCTAGGGGAAACAAGGAAAATACATACACACAAAAGATGATGGATGAATAGATACCTTCTACAGACATAGAAGAAAACATGAAACAGAGAGATTGAAGACAATGGAGAGGATTGTGCTTCTGTTGCCATAAAACTCTAAAGTATTTTGCAAAGAATGGAGTCTGTTTTAGAGTTTTTATGAGCAACTATAATAGAATTAATTAACTGGAATGATAAACAAAGATGCATAATACTTTTTCAAAACAAAAATCAGTGTCTGAAGGATTTGTGAATGTCTGATTCAACGGGATATTCACACATTTTAATGAAAAAAAGAAAGAAGATAAAATTAAAGTGTTCCTACACTTCAGAATGGTGAACTCCTTCAAAACAAAACTTAATATTTATTTGCTCTTGTTTTATCTTAGTTTTTAAAAGGTAAAGGAAATTACCTTTGGTTACGCTTCTTGTGTGCATTCCAATGCCTTCACAAAATATATCTGATAATTAACTCCCATTTCAATTAATTTTGTGCAAATCATAGAAAAGTTTAGGTTAGAGACATCTAGTCCAACCCCTCTGTCATAGGCATGGCAATGACTAGATTATCATAATGTCTGGATAAATCTAGTAGAACCATTCTGATTTTTCTCACTGTTTCAATCATCTTTTGAAGTGCATATTAGTTTCCAGGAAATTAATAGCACATTATTCTAGACATGGTTGAATAACATTATCATTCTTCTCTATTTCTGTGGCTAACAACTACACATTCACCAACTCACAAGGCAGATCTTTCCTCTCCATTTTCTACTCTGGGAAGTAAGCATGAGAACAGATCACCAAACTGTTCACCCCAGGGACAGTAGGAGACCTTCTGAATTGCTGCCTGGGAAGACACAGCCACAAAAATGCCTTGGTGATACACAAGCTTAGGTTTGAAGCAGACCAAAATGAAGCCCCATGCCTGAACATCATCTCTGCCACATCAGCCTCAAAAGTCAGCACATGAGGAAGCTGGGGATAAAGAGAGCAGAGCAGTCAGCTCTACACAAGGAGCAGTGGGGAAGGCTGTTATACACACATCAGGACAGCTGTTGAGGGAAAGCAGCTATATCCACTCAGGATAGCAGTCGTGCTCTGGAGCCAGGAAGCAGGACTCAGTTGCTGATAGCCAGGTGGCTCTGTGCCAAACAGCACAATGGCACGAGGTTTGCATTTCAGTGTCTCAGAGATACTAGGAATGAATTGGGGGCCATAGGAAGTTCTTCCTTCAGGAGAAAACATAAAACTGGCAAAAGCTGTGGGCCTAATCTCCTTCCCCAATGACAGGCAGACCTCCCAAAGTCCTGGAAAATCATTCTTACAAAGCAAAATTGAGTAAACTGATCCAACTGAATGATCCTGGTGCTAAGCAGCACAATAATTTTGTTCTGTTCGGATGTAAACTGCTTCACTTTCCTGAAGTCAGAATCAGGACAGGCACATTTGGCATTGTACACCTCCAGCCAGGTTTTCTGGAGGCTTCAAGACTTTGATTCAGTCTCTTTGTTCAGCAAATAGAGAAACTGTACACATACCAGCCCGCGCCAGTTGAACATCTACTCGCTGCAGACATAAAGCTTATCTAATGTCAGTGGGCAAAGAGATTTTGTGAATGAAAAGGGACTGCAAATAAAACACCTACTTTCTTATCCTCGCAGGCTCATGCTCTTATTGTGCCAAGTATTTTAAACGTTAGCTCCTCAGGATTATCTAAGAGCTGTATGACCAGTTCCCAAACCATGTGTATCAATGGGAATATCAGCAGTACCACAGCATATCCAAACTCACCCTGAAACACTGCAAATAAAATTTGTGGGTTTAGAATTGTTTTTTCAAACCAAACATTTATTTTAAAAGATAAGAGAATGGCTATTGTCACACTAAAAGCTGAAGACAAAATTACTAGGTATATGGTAGTGGTTTTTTTTAATATACAACTCATTTATATTTCTTTAAGAGGAAAAAAAAAATTGGCCGTAGTTGCAATCAGTCTTAATTCATTCTTTATTGCTGCTCTGGTTCTGTGTTATTTGAGCTGGTTTAACTGTTAAAAGCGTTTCAAATGTTCACATGGTCTGCATTAGGTTACAGAATAAAAGTAAGTACAGCCCACCAAATGTAACTTTCTGAAATGTAAACCACATGAACTTGATTTCTTTGTGGTACAACTTTAATTGGGTTCAGAGGTCTTTCGGTCTTACCTGTCTATCTGCTCTCTGATGGCCTGACTTGATAAAGCTAATACAAAGAATCTGTGAATATGATCCAAACTGATTACCCTCAGTTACAGTACAGGGCTTTATTCTTGACAGTAACGGCCCTTTAGCCTAGTTCTTTTTTTAGGCTGTAAGTTTGAACCCTGGAGTCACCATTGCACTGGGAGTGCAAATGTCACAACTTGTAGTGAAAGATCACATTTCCTTGAAACAGCAAAACCAGAGAACTGGGGGGGAAGGAGAGCATCTAGGTGCAGCCATAAGTGATCACACGTTCTAAAAACCCAGCGAGAGCACGTGCACATATGTGCCTTGCACTGTCACAGCAAATGTCAAAACAGCAAACACATCCAACAACACTCTGCATGGTACAGGACTGACGGCAAACAGTAATTACAGCAAAGCCTGAATTCTTCAGGGGCTGATCTTCAACTGATTTCTGACTGTGGGCTGGTGGGGTTTTTTCCCCTTTAGACAATACACTGTGTTGCCTTATTGACAATTACTCATCATTTACTCATCAGCCCTCCTTCCTGTTGCACCACTGTGTGCCATATACCTTGCTGGAGTGAAACAACAGTACTGCCACTACAACTCCAAGCAAGCACATCGTATCTCAACAACAAAAGCAACAGGTAAACCCATCTACTGTCCTGTGACTCAACTTGTGAAGAAAGACCTGTGCCAGCCAGTGGGAGCAGGAATTAAGCAGACAGCTGAGGAGAAAGGTAGGTAGAAAGGGAGTAGCATGCTTAACTACACAAAGTCCTTTGGCTGGGGCAGCTTGTTTCTTCAGCTTTGCAAAAAGTTTCACAGTGCACATAGTTTGTGGAAGAAGACACCACAGAAAGGAATACTCAGCAGACCCAGTAATGAAACAACATAACCCAATATTGACAATTACTCAGCTGAAACTTCCGCTCAATTTCTTAAGTAAAGAAAGTAAGCAAACCTGTAAGTAAGTAAAGTAAACCAGAAAGTAATTAAGCCAGTAATAAATAAAAACTTTACAATTCACCATCTAGTTCAGGCAAATTACATTCTCTTTTCCCCACTGGAAAATAAAAATTTCAAACAATAATGATTTAAATAAAAAGCTTTCAAAGCAAATGTAGTAATTTTTTTTTTTCATTAACATTCTTCATCCTATTCCCCAAAAGCTGTTATTGCCTCTGCCGTTCTTCTACGGTTCTGCTACAGAGCACTGTTCTGCACTCATAGAACTGTTCTCCCAAGTAATTTCCACAGTGAACATATGAGCACTAACAAATGAAGTCCCTTGATTAGTTCCAGGTTTTTCCAATCAGCAGTGTTGGCAATACAGCTTTTAGCTCTCTGTCCATCACACAAATAACAAGGCAGGGCCTGTAAACATGGCAGGGGTATCTCTATTTTCCTGTTCCTATAATGAGCAAGCAGAAGGAGTAAGAAGGAAATGTGTACCTCACTGGTGGGGTTTTATTGTTAACATGGAATAGCTTTTTTTTTTTTAGTTAGAGCCATTTACAGCATCTTCAAGGACACATCTTGCAGCTTCCCGACTTGGTCATAAGAATAATTGAACATTTCCAAGGATATTTCCTTCAAAATAAAAATTTATTTTTCCCACTGAGGTCTGAAATGCCTTTTTTTCCCCCCACTTCTGTTCTCAATCCCTGCTTTCTTTTATATAAGAGTTTTTTGCTTCCCTCTGCATTTACGGGTTCTGCTTGGGCCCAATATTGTTTCCAGTATCCTTTTTATAGGAGTTAGGGCCCCACAACCCTTGATGTTGCATTAACATGCAACACAAAGCTCCACGCTACTAGGAAGCACATTTTCTGTGTACAGAAAAAGATCAGACTGGAAGGGACCCCAGCTTCCCCACAGAAAAATACAGTTTCACTTGATGGCTTCTGGAGTGAACTTTGCCTATTATGTTTTATATAGATTTTGAATGAATCCTCCAAG
The DNA here is from genome assembly GCA_013396835.1 of Psilopogon haemacephalus. Taxonomy (NCBI): domain Eukaryota; kingdom Metazoa; phylum Chordata; class Aves; order Piciformes; family Megalaimidae; genus Psilopogon; species Psilopogon haemacephalus. The sequence goes on along the minus strand of VWZI01000957.1, from coordinate 140,459 downwards.
TCACAAATCTCTTATTGGAACAATAGAGCTACATAGAGGCCAGGGGAAAATCTGGAAGCAAGTATGGATTTTCTTCCTTGTCGCAGAGCCCAGAATCCTATTTCTCTCCACATTCACTTAGAATGGCAAAAAGGGAACTCAGTGGCTGCTTTCTCCCAGCCTTCGATGCTGCTTCACAGTAAAAATATTATTCTGCTTCCTCTTTTATTTCCCCACAGATTAGAGAATTCAAAGACACTACAAGTCCCTTTCCTCTATGGGCCCGGAACAGACTGCAGAGAAAGAAGACATTAAAACAAACTGAAAAGGGAATTAATTGTAAAAGAGATAAGGTTTTCCACATTACTCTTCCATTTGCTGTGTAAATTAACCAGCTCTGACTGTATAATCTACTGACCACATATTTTCAGTAGGGACTTAGTTTAATACCTGTGCCATGTAATCTCAGACAAACAAAACCACTTGAAACAAGAGAGAAATAATAGGAAATTGGTTCAAATTTGGTCTCCTTCATTTACCAGTTCCAGTTAATTTCTTCAAATGTTAGAGCAGTATTTTAACCAGGAACATCTATCCAAAACAGCTTGTTGAGTTTAGCAGGCATTCTTGTTTGACTGCATATTTAAAAACTATTGCTGCCTTTTGCCCACTTTCATAATGCTCAAAAAACAGTTACACCAACGACTCGCAGCAATAACAAATTAATTAAGTCCATCATATGCAAAAAGAGATCCCTTCAGGCACATTAAGCCACCAATTCATCTCTCCAGGGGCAGTTTCCAATAGCAGTGCTGAGAGCACAAACTATACATGCAATATATCAGGGAAGCCTAGATGCAACTCTGCCTAGATGCACCAGGAGAGCATCACCAGTCAGATCTCTGCATCTCTTAGTGAGACTCTGGAATGGGTTGCCCAGGGAGGTGGTTGAAGCCACATCCCTGGAAGTGTTTAATACCAGGCTGGATGAGGCTGTGGCAGGAAGACTAACAAGAAGTACACAACTCTAAACAAACATTGAACAGTCTTCAGAGAAATTAGTGAATTCCTCAGTACATACAATACTACCAAAACCGTCAGGTTGTACTTGGACCTGTGCCAGGGACCTTTAGGGACTATTAAATGTCCATAATCACTCTCAGAACTACCAAAATCCGAACAAATGGTTCAGAATAACTGCTCTGCTATGATGTCAAAGAACATATCTGACTTTTAACCAGGTCTAGAAAATGTTAAGTCGCTTGAAGAAAATTTACAAAGGCTAAAAGCTACTATTTTCATTAAAGGAATCACAGGAGTAGAAGCACTAGAAGAATTTCTGTTTAGGACAATTTAATGCTAAACATACCCTCTTAAAAAAAATCTTAAAAAAAAAAAAAAAAAGGAAGAGATGGGAGGTGGGGAATAGACAGCAAAGTATAAAGGCATAAGCAAAAAAACGTACAAAACAAAAACCAGGCATGACTTTTTTTTTCCTTATATGAATGTTTGACAAGTAGACACTGTATTTCCATTTGGAGGGTGAAAAAGAAGTAGGAATGTTACTTTGATGCCTTATGTTTACAGCACTGGTCAGCTGGGATGCTATGGTTAAAGAATGAGATAAAAGTAACATAATATAAATCAGAATTCCCTAGGAAGTACATACAATTCTCTAAAAATCTATCAAATGAGCCAGGGATTTTGGATTCCGCTCATTTGGAGAATTGTCCACTGAAATAATTTTATTACTTGCTAGGTTTTTATGGACCCTATCAGAACAGCTGTGATTCACTTCACTTGCATCAGAGGAAGCTGGTAATTGCTCAAAGATTGCCCCCTTCATTTCATAAAACAATTAGGACCTGGGTCCTACAATTGAAGTAACATAACCCTTTCTTTCACTGGCAAAATTCCACTTCATTTATATGAGCTCAGAATAAAAGGTCTCTGTTGGCAGAATACAGATGCTCATAACAGTAAATGTTTCTAAAACACACTCTATAGTTCACTCTTTCTACTCTTCCTGCACTCATCAACATGAACACTTTCTTAGCCTGCCTCTCAAGACACCAGTTTCTTTTTCACCTCAGCATTTTTTTTTACTAAGCATTGCTAAATAAAATAATTATTTACTATGCAGAATTTTGCTAGGAAGTCTCCAAAGTGTCCAATTTATTTAAATTATTTTTTTTCCCTTCTAAATCCAGCATCATTTAATTTGTTTAAAAGAAGTCAGCTTAATGAAGTAATCTTAGATTTAACTATGTGTTTGACTTAAATTGCATTTTGTTCTGGATCCCTTTTTCAAATCCATATTTGGCTTGGCCATAAGTACAACCACATATATGTCTTACACCACTGATTTCTAAATCTCAACTCATCCATTAATAAGGGAGGCTTACTTTTCCAGGTGGTAAAATTGGATCAATACACTTTACATACCAGTCTATAATTTCTGTATTATTTTCTCCAGTCATTTTTGTTTGTACTGTTGTGATTGTTTTTCAACCAGGTACAAGCTTTAGAAAAAAAAAAAAAATCCAACATAAACACTTCACTAATATAGCATGCTTTTATATCCCTTTGAAAGCACCTTGACAAGACAGACCATGTAAAATCAAGGTGGGTTCTCTTCAGTACATCCACACCAGCTCCCTTTTTGAAGCCGATGTAAACATAGCTTTTCACTCAGCAACTAAGTTTTTATCACAGCTCTTTGCACAAAATTACTTACGTTTTACTCATTCACTGTAGTCATTGGGCCAAGCCTAGCACACATTTAAAGCCTCCTCTGCTCTAATATGGTGTGAGGCAGCATCGCAAAGTTTGCCATTTCTAGGCAACCTGTACATTACTCTCTTAAAGAAAAAGGAAATAAATATTTTTTTTTAAAGCCTTACACCAAACAAAGTCTATATTGTTTGAGTTAGTGTTTTACTGCGGCTTAGTTACCTGTCAAACAGGCTGACACTTGGATAAAACACATACTGGAATCCTGCATCAGGGCATGTTAAGTGCAAATCTGTGATGAAGAGCAGAGCTATGCCGTTTGGCTGTGCTGAGCTCTAATGATCATTTCACATCTAGCAAAGCTTGATCATCAAACCCATTGAAACTCTGACATCCTCACTCATCCAAAAATGATTTTACATCTGTTTTAGTTCAGAGAGTCATATAAATCAGAGGTACTGACTATAAATTTTGATTACAGCTTTTATATAGTGCCTATTTTATCTATACATGGGAGATACATAAGAGATACCAACCACTAAAATAAAGCAATCAATGCTGTATTCTCCAAGGTCTGCACATCATATTTAAGTCCTATTTATGTCTTACTCAGATATGAAAGCCAACCTATGCCTATGAAAGTTTGATAGTTCTGTTCAGGTACAGTTATGGGTGCAGCATGCTAATTCTGATCTCCCTTTCCTATGGTTCTCAGGCAGAACAAGCTTTCCAGAATGGAAACGTCATGACTATTTCCTAGAAACCATCTAAGTAAGAATTGACTCAAGTGTGGTTTCACTGCCTATCTAAAGCAACTATCAGGAGAGGGGAGAGAGCGAGCTTCCTCTGCCAATTCTAACATGAGTCAGCGGACAGCAAAACACACAATATCTCAAATACTGACTTTTTGGGTGTTCCTGCTGTGAACAAGCAACATTTCTAACAAGCTTGGAGGTTTTATCAAGTATAAAATACTGTTTTAATTAATAAATTTAACCAACATATATAACAAGCACATAACTTTCAGGATAACAGCTGACTCCAAGTCAGATAAGAAACACATTAAACTCCCTCCATTCTTGGTTGACAGGCTATTTATTACCTGGCTAATGATCCTCCTTTCAGTCCACTGAAAGTCATCTTGATATATGTCAGTACTTTCCAACCCCTCTCTAGACCTTACAGCAAGAAAGATTTTTAGGGAAGGCATGGGAGTGCGTGGTTGGGGAAAGAGGAGATGTTGTGAACAATCAGCCCTTTGTGCTGTGGCTGACACACAGGCGGGTGCTGTTTTTTCTTTTTCTTCCTGACTCAGCAGTGTCAGGAGAGATTGAGTCAGCAGCTCCTGAACATGCCACTGCAGACAACAGGGGAGGCTGGGAAGCAGACAGAGCTTCCAAACATCACAGAGTGACATGGTTTGGCCTGCAGATCAGTGCATGGACCTAGGCAGCAACTATCTAAAAGGGACGAAACAGCTTGAGAGGATCCATGGAGCAGATTCCATTTGCTCCCACATCACCCAGCCTACTAGCTGTAAGCCGTGAGACAACTTGGTTCTGTGAACGGCTCACTTGTAGTAATTTCCTAATTCACCTGAACTTCCCAGAGACTTGTGGCTGCTGCACACATGTGGCTTGATGAGATTACGTTTTAAGGCTGGCCAAAGCCAGTGTATTAGAAGGGACTACAGAAAACATCTCAGCATAAACAGAATAAAAAGAATAAGGAGTATTAATCAGAGAATAAAGTCCAACTTTGTATATAAAGACAGGAAAGAAAAAATAAGGCAAGCACTTGGACAGAATGACACTGTCAGATACTCTCTCTCTTTCCATCTTTCCTTTTGCCTCCTTTCCAGCGATGTAGCTTACATTCTGCACAATTAGGGGTATGGAATGGACCCGATCAAATACCTGAGGGGTCATTTGATACTTCATCTCTCACTGCGTATTTCTTCTCATCTCACAACATACTGTGGTGATTCAGTTCAAATAACGCAAGTTGGAACAGGCTTATCTCTCAGGGTTCCTGGAAAGGGAACTGATCTTTGAATTCAATAGAAGCACATCATTTGATGGCCTCTTTGACACCACACAATCCCCCAACTCACTAGGAGCTTAAAGAAAGACTTCCTCTAGCATGTACAAAGACTCATCTCAGTTACCAGCTTATTCCAAGTGGCTTTCAGAACTAGCTGCATTATAGAAGAGCTTCTGCCCCAGAATGTCTCTTCCAGGAATCTTTTCTGTTTCCTGAAGCTATAAAGGACACTAGCAGGATACCCTCAGCAGGATACCCTCAGAACTCACCCAGCACCTGCAGTCGCAGACAGCTTGGTGCTATAGTAAAATTTTCATGCTTGCCACAGAGGACTCCTGTCCTACCATCTCAGACCCCTCAGAGTAAGACTGCATCTGAGAATTTTTCTTCATTTTTCAAATCCCCAAGCCAGTCCTAACAAGTTCAGCTCTTCATCATGTCACTGATCCTCTGCTAGGCCCATTACACGCAGTTTTCATGACCGCTCCTTTTCCCATGCCCCCTTGTTTGGAAACCATTCAACTCCGCGAAAAGATGATAAACTGGAAACAGAGAGCAAGGTATGGCACTGTGAGAAGTGAAGAAAGAGGAACAGGAAGGAAACACATAGGTGTTAAAATGAGTGCTGGAAGGCTGTTCTCCCCCCATACCATGATTCTTCAGTACTTAAAGGCACCAGAGGCATCCTCCAAAGCCCTTTGTTGCCTTTTCCTACCTGCTTGCGTTTCACCAAATGTGGTTGTAATTTTTCCCTTCTGATGCTGTGCCAGAAGACCATCTTATCTTGATTAAACTGCTCTACGCCACTTTGAAAACAGGTAATCTACATCACATGGGTGGTGTTCTATGGCCACTCTGGAGCCTGAGTTCACCAAAACTGGACTCGCCTCACCTTCTCCACTTATTACAATGTTAACCAACATCGACAACTTGCTGGACCTGACAACCTTCAATCCTCTTGGGTTGTCCTTCAGCTGCAGAGCTGCAACAGTGAGTTTCAAGCTCGGATAATTACTAGTTGTGTCTGCTACTGGCTTGTAAAACAGCAGCAGGTTCCTTTCTCCTGGAACACTGAGCTGTTAGGCAGTGGCTATCTACAGTGTTTGCTTGTCTGAAAAAGACATCTCATCCAGCAAAAGTCATACCCAGATAATGCAGGCAGTGTACTGTGCTGTCACTAATTTGTCTGACCATAATTTTCACATACATTGCTGAATACTGTCACTGAAACCATCAAGTTATTTTTTAATAATATGAAGACAACCTCTGTTCTCGTACAGCCTAGTTCAGAGCCCCATATCTTAAGCTGATTCAGCTTATCTGCCTTTCTATACCTTTGACAAATGTATGTCTTATATCATATGCTTTACTGCTTTTCCTCCATGTATCTTATCTAGAAGTGATGTGCTATTAATCAACCAAAGACACCCTTCACTGCTAAGTGTTCCTCAAGTGATTTTTCATCAGCACAAGTAGTTACTAGTTACAGCATTCCTCCCACATGCTAAAGCCTTGGTGGGGAAGGAGGAGGGATGGCAAGAAGGTTAGAGACTCCCTCACTACATAAATACTGTTTGGGACCTTTACACCAACCTGCTAGTTTGCTGTAACGATAATGTTGCTGCTTGTTCCCAACCAAGATACATGGTGGAAGGAAAGTAGGACTGCACTCCGTCTTGTTTTTTAAGGTACTAACCTTCATGCTCTTTTTCTGATTAATCTGGCTGGATGCCTGTTCAGTAGTAGCTGAAGCATAATACCTGAAACAATATGTGTACACACACTGTGCCAGTAAGACTTGCCCCACAATGCTCTCTCTGCCATGTCTTCCCATGCTCTCTCTCAGTATCTCATTTTCCTACGCGAGCCCCCAGAGCAAGAGTAGGGGACAGGAAAAAAGAGAGGCTTGGAGGGAGGGAGAGGATTGGAGGAAGAGGGAGGAAAAAGAGAATGAGAGAAGAAAGTAGGGGAAAATTGCATCCCTCGGGAATGCCAGATGCAGTGAACTCACCCACTCCTCATCACGAAACAAGCTGTGTGCGGGCACAGGTGGGTCCCACTCTCTGTTACTAGAGCACAGCCTACAAGCAGGGTCTAAATGAAGACTTTCATTGCTGTTCCATGTTTTCATTGGAGTAAGGCCATCACAAACATTTGCAGGTGGCTTGGCCATATTCTGACACTAAAATATTTGTGGTTGTGATAAAAATCAGAATATTGCTACAAGATGGTTCTATATAACCTTTAGGGCTTGATCCTGCTCTTACAAAACTCAATGAGAGTTTTACCCAGTTGCTTTCTGCTGGTTTTATTGCTCATTAAAAGGAATATTTCCTGGCACAATTCTCCAAATAAGGATTCATCTATCCCTTGGGGCAGCTTCAGATGCTTTTTTTTTTTTTTTTTTTCCAAAAATGGGGAGTCCAACCCAAAACCACTGATTTGAGCACCTCAGAATTCACGCTTGTTAAAAAGCTGAACCGTCTCAACTCCGTAAGGCCAAACTAAAATCACCAAAGTTTGCAGAACTCAAATATTTTCTGAATCCATCTGGATTTTTCTTCAGTTGCCTAATATCCAAACCACTGTCCAGTCTGTATTGCTCGTGAATGAGCTTTGGATATAATTCTTAGCACGTTTAAAAGGACAAGATGAAGATAAATGGAAGCAATAAAATATGTTCTTTGAATAAATAAAACAGGCACCATGGGGAAAAGACAGAAGAAAAAGAAGACGAACAACAAGGATGCTCAACGCTTTGGCAAGTAGATGAAGTTGAAAATGCAGCAATTATCTCCTAGGACACACCATGAAGAAAAAACAAAACCTCCTAGGAAGAGGGAATAATGGGGAACTGAATATGCTGGAGGTCACACCATAAGTCTCATTCACACACCAATTCACACAGAGACTAAAATGCTGACAATTGCCTCCCAATAGAGCAGCTTTAGACTGAGACTTAGGAAACATTTGTGTGGTTCAGTCACAGAGAAGAATTAAGATATGTCATGACAAAATTTCCCAAAGGAGACACTCACCACAAACTAGGAAATACAGCTTTTTGTCCTCAACCCTTCCACCACTGGAGATTGCAATCACTGTGGTCTTGAACCAAAGCAAACCTAAAACTTGACTGATGGAGTCTTGCAAAAACCACAGGCAGTTTTACTCTCACTATATAGAAACAATTGTTTGGAAGCCAAGTACAGTCCCATATAAAACACCTCACCACTGAGTATTAAAAGTTGTTTGGGTTTGTTTTGTTTTTAATTAGGATCATAACCACCATTAGACCTGTTAAGTCACAGTTTGAACAGGAGCTTAATCATTCTTAACCTGAATACTGGCATTAGCTGTTTTTCTTTCTAAAACTGAAAAAGAAACTCTTCATTCTCTCCTAGCTCCAGGATGAGACATATATAAGACAACAACTCTCTTGGATTCACAGATGAAGGTATTGCACATAAAATTTCAAACACTGTGTTTGGACAAAATGTAACATATACAAAGGCACATCTATCAAACATATTTACTTGACCATACTGTCAGATTTCTATATTGACACTCAAACGTTGAAGTAGCAATAAAAAGGAAAGTAGAGGAGCTCTGCTAAAAGCACTAAACTGAAGCAGCAGATGGAACACGTGTCATGTGTGTGGCTGGATAACCAACCCTCCTGAGGTCATCAAATCCACAGGCCATCCCTGCCATTACAGCACTGGGAGATGGAGAGCTTGTGGTCTACATCCTTCCCCACACACCAAGAATCTAGAAAGGAAACCCAAGAATAACTGGATTTTGAGTTTTCAGTGCCAGGATTTAACTTTTTTGGTTTTACTCTGAAGAGACCGCAAGTTGCTCATCAATTCTTTAGACAATGACTGGACTTTTGCATTTATCATTAAACGGATGTGACCAAACTACAAGTGACAGATAAATCCACACTGCCGCTTCTTTCTTAGCCCACTGACATCTTTTCTTATGCATATATTTTCATGTATAAAACCCCACGAATTCTATAGAGTCGTGTGATGAAAAACTGTACCCTCAAACCATCTAGACAGCTTCTGTAAAACTGAGAAAGGTCATTGTGACTAAGGAGGGCCTCCTGTGTGCTGGAAGTAACTGGCTCTACAAAACACGGATGTTTTTGTTCACATACTTCTCCAAACATCAGCACACAATTGGCATTCAAACCAATACAATAAGCATCCACACTGTCAATTTATGGGAAGAAATATGGATCCATCATCATGAATTGAGCAACTGTTCACAGAGGTCTCCGTGCCAAAATCCGTTCATCTCAATTTTGTCTTCTAGCATTCCTACATTTCCTATGTAGGAAATAGCCCAATCCCACTGAGCACCCAGAATTCCCCTTGAGGGAAGTGAAAAGATCAGCTTCAGAGCAGTTACAGAAACAACATGAACTTTGAATGGAAGCAGATAAAAACAGAAAACTGGATAGAAAAAGCAAGATTTCCCTGCAAGTACAGCATTCTGCTCCTTTTGAATTGAAGTCTTGGGCCTGGAGTAAATGTAGTAACCTGGTCATTGCCCCACAGCCTGCAATACATGTTCCAGGTGTCCTTGCCACAAGCTGACAGAATTGAGCATAAACTCCATAACCTCAAGAACCACAAGGACAACATCAGGTTCTGCATGCATCTGACCACTAAGAACCATAAGGATAACTGATCCTTCATGCAGCTGCTGGAGCCAGAGAATTGGAGAATGAGAAAATGGCAGTGGACTCACCCAATCTGTCGATTTGTGGAAGGTGCTTGTGTAATGACTGAACTGGACTGTGGAGATGGCATGGCTTGTTGAATCACAACGCTGGTGTCATGGTTTGGCATCCTTGTATTTGTCAGCTGGTGAGATCCAGGTCCTGCCATTGCTCCTCCGACTGCGTTATGCATGGAGATATTCTGTGAACACAAAGGAAATGGGAGATGGTAGAGGAAAATTTAAAAAGAAATAAATGGCTTATCTTGAGTTTCTGTTCTATGGGAATACAATTAGCAATCTGAAAGTACCAACAAGATGAAGAGTTACTGGCTTCTTGTAAATCCCCAGTCAACAGATCTTGTGGTGACCAATGACAATAAAGAAATGAAAAATAACTATTTACTTTTACAGGGTAATAGAAATGGAAAAACACCCACGAGTTGACTAATCACTCTTCCCTGATTCTGACTCGTGATTTACAGCGGGGATAGTTAGCACATATTCTCCTAACTGAACACAATATATATTTTGTTTTGAAATTGCTTTTGTGGTGAGTGCACAGCACCTTGATTTACTACATGGGTTGTTTACTGTGTACTAGGTCTGCTTAGACTGACAAGCAAATCAAGTTTTATAGTCCCAAAGTAAAAAACAGTGCATGGTACATCACGAAACAGTCATTTCTATTAGCCTCCATATATTTTGCAGAGCACTAATATCCCAGAGGCCTAGAATAATAGCACTGTATTTGCACATATATAACCTTTCCTTCAGGTAACTTGGAGCCCTTAAAAAGTTATTAAAAAAAAAAAAAAAAAAGAAGTTCACTAATGCCTCAAATCCACAGAGAGACCAGGACACTACTATAGAGGGAACCATGGAATGAAACTTCTCTCCCATTATGCCTGCACACACACTACAGACTGCAGCTACGCTGCAGGGTTTGACTTGGCCCATGTTCAAAACCAAACAAAACCCTCAAACCTACTATGTATACATATGATAAATACAGAGATCTTGAGGGCATTACTTTTCCTATCAGGCATCAACGTGTGGATCATCAGTTGTAAGAAGAAAAGAAATTAAACCTTCCACTGCCACCTCTCACTGCTCTGAGGAAAAGGAGGGGAAAAGCCCTTTACAAGCACACTCTGTCACCCTGACTCACATAAAGCACCTTCCTGACCACTGCCATACTTAGGACTGAAAACTAAAGTTAAATTTCATAGAAAATTCCAATTTATAGAATTTCCCAATTTGTCTAGGAAGCATTAAAAAAAAAACAAAAAAAAACAAAAAAAAACCCCACAAAATAATGATAGATAAAGTTGGTGAGAAAGGCAACTTGGAGTCTCAAACACAGAGGGCAGGAGAGGCAGACAATGTGTTGAATCCCAGACATAAAAGAAAGATTGCATACTGAATTGAAACAAGAATAAATCCTTTAGGTACCATTCCTCATGGAAAAGAAGCCAATAATTACAGAATTCACATTAAAGGCCTTAGCTGGTACCCCAGTGCTTGAACAGATTTTGACTGGATTTTGTTGTAGCACGGCAGGCCAGAACTTACAGATTTAATATCAGATTCCTGTGGCTCCTATATTCAGTATGTCTATTTCCTTCTCCTCTAATTTCCCTTTTTTCTTGCAATTCCAGACTTCTCTCAATCACAAATGGTATGAATTGTTATGGGTATGAAAAATCTTGTTTGCACACAGGTTGCCCAGAGAAGTTGTGGATGCCACATCCCTGAAGTTTTCAAGGCCAGATTGGATGAAGCCTTGGGCAGCTAGGTCAAGTGGAAAGTGTCCTTGCCCATGTCAGGGATGTTGGAACTCGATGATCATTAAGATCCCTTCCAACCAAAACCATTCTATAAGACATTGTAATTGTTATCCTACGTGGATGAACTTGCAACACCTTTTCAAAGTTCAAACTATTTCCAATAAATTGTATCTTTTCAGAAAGTAGGCTAAACGTGATGCATGGAAAGCAAAACGAGAACAAAAACCTCTCAATGCATCCAAATATCCAGATATGTTTTCAGCAATGCAAGCAGTACTGTTGGCCAGGAACTGTACCTTTATACTGCACTGCCAAGAGAAAGCCTAAGATTTCCCAACAAAACATCAAACTCGGCATGACTCTCACATTCATAAGAAAAGGATTTGGCAACCTCAAAAAAATTTACATCAGTGAGATGCTTGTGAATTTACAGAGAAGTTCAAACACATTCATACTTAAATGACAATGCCTGTGCACTGAAAGGGAACAGGAAGGTGATGCATAATAGACCTGATGCTAAGTCTGCCTGGTCGAGCACAGGCAGAACGGCTCTATATCATCAGAACAGCAAGTCTAGGTTCAATACATGTGTGATGCAGATGGTCTTTAGAACTCCCAAAATGGCCTTGCTATATTGAGTTCTGCACCCAATTCTGGATAGCATATTAATAAGATCCCTGCAGACTTGACTCGGAGCCCTTGTAGAAAGAGGACAAATTCATCAATGTTGGTCAAAACTGAGATCTCCACTTTACAGAATTGTTATTTGGCTAGGCTGCTTCCAGCTCTACCTTTAAGGAGTTCTGCATGCACTTCCACCAGGGCTCCATGGAAAACATCTCATTTTGATTCCCCCTTTCATTCTCCAACACTTAAGCCAATGGTTAAGATTAACTGATGCTAAGCAAGGAGTTCCCAGCACTTCAACTCAGAATGGCAACATGGACAGAGTTCTCCCTCTGCTTTTAAAAATCCCAAGAACTGTCCATACTCTAAGAAAGTATGACACACACTCAGAGTTTTCTCAGACATCTTCGCAATTGTCCTCCAGCATTAGAAGAGGGATTATAACATCATTATTATTATCTATTTTATAAATCCGAATCCTAATATTCACACAAGGAACAGGCCACTCACATGCCAGGTGCTGTAGGCACACAAAAGTCATTCCATGCCCTTAAGATTAATTTACTGGATCTTATTCAAGATCCAATAAATTAAGAGAAATCTGTTTCCTGTAGGACTAAATTTCATCCTCCCAGCCACTCCACTGAAGCAGAAACTAGGATTATAACATTGAAGAGTTTGTATAGTTTCTATATGTGCTCCTTCTCCCATTCCTCATACTGTACTCTCCAGCAGTATTTAACATTCAAATAAATAAAACAAAACCCAGCAAGCCATATCCACAAACTGCTTTTAAATCAACGTGCTCATTCTCAACCTTTCCAGCTGCAACAGGAAGGGGAATAGATCATCATCAGACTTCTCCTTGGTCACTCTGTATTCCCTATTTTAGCTTCAGACTTTGAAGAAAACATTTGATCATTTTTCTCCCACATGCAATCATTTAACTTTGGACAGGCAACACACTTTTTTTTTTTTTTTTTTCTAAAGGCTAAAAACTTCTTGAAGTCATGCTTCCATGTTCTGGTGGAGAGGATTACACATCACAAGAACACACACCCTGTTGGCAAGCACAGCAGAGAAAACAGCTCCAGAGTCACAGGCACAATACACCCCCATGACTCCAGGCAGTCACCATTTCCACTAAAGCCTGGCTCTTCAGAGAAACACCCCTCCGTGTCCCATGCCACCACCTGTAGCACACACCCCCATCTGCTGAAGGCAAAAGATGAAGAAGATGGATGCAGCTGGAGTATTCTAAGTTTCAAACAGATTTTGTTTGTGGTTTTAAACTCTAAGAACTATTTTCTGAACCAAAGTGAGTTTTTATTTTCCTACTATTTCTTTTTAATTGTGAGGCTTAATGAAAATTGCAAATACCACTTTTACACTAACTGAAGACTCACTTGAGATTGTTCTGAGTGAGCTCTAAGATCAACAGAGCTGTCACCTACTATCAATTTTATGTAAACAAATTTTTGAAGTCAGAAGGTATTTGCCATGAAAAAAAAAAAATCACCTAAGATGAAAGAATATTGTGCATTTTTATCTGTCTTCTGCAGCAGAAAGTCATTTAGCTATATTTTTCCAAAGAGTAACTTTATATATTTTTCAAGTGATTCAAGAAAAAAGGGGAAGGGAAGGGAAAGGAAGGGGAAGGGAAGGGGAAG
>VWZI01000957.1:83450-126239 GCA_013396835.1 Psilopogon haemacephalus | reverse complement strand
AGGGAAGGGGAAGGGAAGGGGAAGGGAAGGGGAAGGGAAGGGGAAGGGAAGGGAAGGTTGCATTATGCAAGAGATGGGAGAGCATAAACTTGGTAGAGAATGAAATGCAATACTTTTCTTTTTTTCTTTTTTTTTTTTTTTATTGTAATGCCTGTACAGCCGGATTGGGAAAAAGAACTAAAGCGCCAAAAAGGACATGGAAAAGAGATGCAGGAAAACACCAAGAACTTCTTGCAGACTGCTAAAATGAAGGTATGAAGTCTCTGAAGGAGGCTGACACATAAAAATACAGAATTAATGACAAGGAATCTATTCCTTAAAACATTTCAAAGAAAATCAAATGCTCACTTAAAAGATATCTCATTAAAATGGCACGTTAAAAAAACAGCAGGCATGATATGTCGCAGAATGAAGAAGGACTCTTCCTTACCCACAAACCCCATCTAACTTCTGCTCCTGAACTGGACACAGCTGAAGAGCATTGTACACGAGGAGCACAACAAATATACCTGACTTCTTGAACTCTAGGCACTACTGCTCAGTCAAACACTATCAGTGATCTCCTAGGGGTAAAAATGTAAAGAAAAATTCAACTCCTTACTCAAAAATGACAGGTAATGATAGGCAGATGGGAGAAGAAGGGAAACACTGCTCTCACAGGCACCATAAAGCTTTGAGTCTCTACTTATCAGTCTCGGCCACTGGTTTCCAATTTTTTGGATCACAGACCTCTGTCAACCCTCTGAATTTCTCAGAGAGCTCTCTGTGCTCTTATCATAAATTGTTTAATTGAGGCAAGATGGTTCCATAGATCAGCTGCAGATGACTTAGCACAGCTTTGCGACCACCAGCAGCTCACAGACCAGAGTTTAACTGCTGCCCAAATACTGCTTCAGGACAATGTGATTAGAATTTCCTGTCCAAAAAAAAAAAAAAAAAAAAATTCTAAACGTGTCTAAGGACTTCAGTAGCCCCATTTTTTTCCAAAATGTCTTCAGTCTTTTAGAATCTTAGTGGACAATTACTGCTAATTAATAGATCAGACCTGTATATTGGCAGGACCTTTGCCAAATTTTATCCCAAATATTTCTGCTGGAACACGGAATCACAGAATGTCAGGGGCTAGAAGGGACCTCAAAAGCTCATCCAGTCCAACCTCCCTGCCAGAGCAGGATCACCTAGACCAGATCACACAGGAACATGTTCAGGCAGATCTTGAATATCTCCAGAGAGGGACACTCCAAAACCCCACTAGGCAGCCTGGTCCAGTGTTCTGTCACCCTCACAGGGAAAAAAGTCCTCCTCATGTTTACATGAAACTTCCTATGCCTCAGCTTCCACCCATTGCCCCTTGTCTTGTCATCAGGTATCACCCAGCAGAGCCTGGCTCCAGCCTCCTGGCACTCACCCTCCGCATATTATAACCATTGCTGAGGTCACCTCTCAGTCTCCTCTTCTCTAAGCTGCAGAGCCTCAGCTCCCTTAGCCTCTCCTTGTAAGACAGATGTTCCATTCCCTTCAGCATATTTGTGGCTCTGCGCTGGGCCCTCTCAAGCAGTTCTATGGTCCTCTTGAACTGGGGGGCCCAGAACTGGACACAGTACTCCAGATATGGCCTCACCAGAGCAGAGTAGAGGGGCAGGAGAACCTCTCTCAACCTGCTAGTCATACGTCTCCTAATACAACCCAGGGAACACAGAGGAAAGCTTCCTTTTTGTTTTGTTAGGATAAAGTGATTCTTAAACATTGACATGCTCGATACTCCTGAACAGAAACAAACAACAACAAAACCACTCATAAATAATCTTTTTAACCTGTTTTCTTTTGATAACTACTATTTACTATGCTACCAGAAAGACTTTCTGAGATGCAATGAGTGATGAGTCTGCTAATTTGCAGCAAACACGTATGAAGTGCTAAGTCAGGTATAAGCCATCTCAAGGCTGCAGTAGTGTCATGGGGTTGAATATTTGCTGCTGTTCAAAACCATCCTGCCTCATGCCAGCTTCAAAACAAAAATTGCTGGCTGAAGCAAAGTATTAAGGGGCTTGAAATCCTGATTGTAACATGAGAGATTTCTTGTTCCGGTTGCTGCTTTTGGGTTCTGGGGTTTTTAGGTGTTGGCTCTCTTCTGCTGAGATGGGAGCAGGACAGGGAGGGATGTGGGAGTAGCTCCCTGGCTTGGGTTTTTAGCTCACATGCTTCTGCTTGCTGCTGCTTTTTGCTGTGCTTTCTCTGCAAACAGGCTAAGGTAATTGTGCATTGTATTATTATTATCTCATTTACTCAGTAAACTCTTATCTTACCTCAACTCTTTATCTCAGCACAGAGGGTTTTTATACATTCCTTCCCCACACTTCTGTGTTGTGGAACTAGCACAAGCAGTCACCAGCACAACTCGAAGGGCCCATTTAAGCATCTCTTAAGGCTGCAGCCTGAAGCGTGACAGCCCTGCACAAAATCTTATAGTGTGGGCCAGCCTCTTACATGCTTCCACTTGGCCTCTGCCCTTTGAGTACCTGCAGTGCACCATCACCTTCTGGTCTCTTCTTCACACCTTCTTGGGAAAACATAAATTAACCTGGTCCAAAAGCAAGTTTAAGACCCCCTGCCTGTCCTCCACTTTGGCTGCTGGTTTAAGCAAATGCTTTGACTCTTCTGATATTAGGAACAAAATGCAGGAGAGTTAGCATTTTTTGTATTCTATCTTAATTTTTGTGACATGATCTAATTACAGACATTCAGTAGTGCCCTCTAATTACCAGAAGAAATGAATACTGAAAGATAACCCTTGTCTTCCACTATTCCCTCCCCTTTCCCCCCGGTACCCTCCTCATGCCCTTTTCAGCATGTCTGTCCAGGCTATGATTTTGACATATGAGGCTTTCTTTACGTACACAGTATTTAATTTATGGTGCATACCAGATGTACCCACCATTTACTAGGGGAAAAGGGGAAAAAAAAGTGATATAAAGGAAATGCAATGAACATCTTTTAAAGCAGAAAGACATTTTAGAAGCCTGGTCTCACCAGAGTTTGAAAGGAAATAGCTTCTCCATGGGAAAAGATGACATCAGATTGCATGCTTGTCTTGAAGTTTCCTACAGATATCTTCCATTTTCCTCAGGGTTGCTTGTTTCATACACAATTACTTGCCCAAGAAAGCATTTAAGCAACACAGCACAAAGAGCTTCTTCTGTTCAAATAAGCGTCAGTAACACTAAGTGTGCATAGCACAGTTCGGGTCACTCAGGGTTTTGCACTGCTAGCTCCACACTACATCCTGTTAATTGGGAGGCTGCAAAATAGGGGGAGCACAACTGGCTGCCTGGCTCTACTCAGTTCTGTCACACTTTATGCAAAAGCCATAAACTGACTATTTAATTTCTTCCAAGATGCCTATTGTGACATTTATAAACAGGAACCTGGCAGTATGTCAATGGTGCAAACTGATTTCCTTTTCTAAATACAATTTAAAAAAGCAAATAAACAAGGTTATGCCTGCTAATGAAACATTATATGCTATGCTGGAGCTAGTTGTTCCTCAAATGTATTCTCTAGAGCAGAAGGAACACCAATAAACACAAAACAACAAGCCTTTTATAAAAAGCATGTTTATAAGAAAATACATTCTCCATAAACTCTAAGGAAAAGCTGGCTCACATCTGTAATACTGTCTTGGGGACCCAATTACGGTCCCATTCGATTTCTGCAAACAAGGGAGCTTGCCATGAATTTCAAATGGAGAAGCACTAGTAATAAACTTGAAAAAGGAAGCAAGAAGATTTGTCAGCATACTTACTAGGTGTAGTTCCTAGAGGCCTCTGTTGAAATCAAGGCCTTATTGTGCTAAGACCTGTATAGACACATTGATGGGCTACACTTGCCCAGAAGTCTAAAGAGCCCAGAGATAAAGCAAGGAAAGAGGAAGCAAGAAAGAGAGAAAGTGTGAGGGATTTGTGCAGCCAATGATCAGGACTCAATGGAAGGAGTCTTTTTTTTTGCCAGGTCCAGTGTCTTATCCACAATTTTACGCTGTTTCTCTGCATCTAAAACTTATCTATGAATCCAGAAAACCAATAAACTTTAAGAAAACTTAAAAAAAAAAAACTAACAACAAAAAAGCTAGTGCTAAAAGCTCTACTCTGATTTTTTTTCCCAGTACTATCATTTAATTTCTGTAAATTGGACAGAATGCACATACAAAGTGGGTAGTCAAAGAGCCTTCTCAAAGTAGGTGCACGTCAACTTCTGCAGGACAAGCAATTAGACACCCAAAAGCAGCTGCCAGATCTGGAGGCCAGTCAGAGGGTAGTTGAAAACCTGCCTTTCCTTTCTTTATTGTAAGGAGTTTTGTTTTTATCCATCGCAAAAGAGAAAGCTGGGGAGGGGGCGGCAATCCTCCAGGAATTGCTTTAAACAAGCCTTTGACACCCCTAACTGAAGGCACTGGGCTTTTCAACATTATGCAAACCATTTATAACCTGTTAATAGCAAATTTGCAGAGACAGCACTTTGGCATTCAAACTTGTTATATTTTATTTAAAGCTCCTTTGAAATTCTCATCGTCGCTTTCGCTGGCGCAAGTTGTTGGCATCATGCATGAGTTACGGCAATGGCTGCCTGACTGCATTCAATGCAGAACCAGGACCATTTTTTTTTTTTAAGAGAGAGCAGTTGGTAAAGGGAAGCAAGGATGGTGGCAACAAAACAGCCAGTAAAATTCCATTCAGGTAGTTTCAAGCAGAAAACCAGCAGGCTTAACTTTTCTGCTAAGAAGTCAAGTGGAAATGCTGCTACCCTGGTAATAAAATACATCTCCTAAATATTCTTTCAAGCCCAACCCACCGCAGCAGCGATGTTGAGCCAGGGCTGCCTGGTACTACATGGAAACTAAAACAAAATGCTGGGAAAGTTCCAGGAATCAAGGCCAATAGTGGCCTCCAAAAGCACCCAGACAGACCATTTGCTACATACAAGAAATCATAGGTCTAACCAGTGGAGTGGGCTGACAAGTAAATTAGTAAGAAAATAGTTTTAAGCAGTGAAAAATCATGCAAAGAACAAAGAAGCATCGAGATGGGATTAAGCTAATTCACCAGATCTCCTGTGAAGTTATCACAAAGGCAAGTGTGCAATTTTACAGCATTCACAATCATTTCAGTCAATTTTAGGTTGAAGTTTTCAGAGAGGAGAGTTGGTTTAACCCAGATATTGGACTGAAAGAACTTAGAGAATTCGGTTAATCAGTTGGAGGCATTCAGATTGAATCAATAATTTTTTGTAGCCCTATGAGTTAAGATGGCAATCAGACTGTCTACATAGAAAGCAAAATAGTTAAATACACTTCTAGCTAACAAAAGTTCACTTCTAGTATGTACAGCAACAACTGCAGACAAACATATTAAAAGGAAGCACTTTCTGAATCCTCAAAGCTGTTTCTGACATTCTGCACTCTACTTAAGGAGAAATGTGCTGCCCTTGTCCATCTCTCTCTGCCTTGTTTTCATCAGTAGCAGACAGGAGGGGGGAAAAAAGTAATGCAACTGAAAGGACAGACATGCTCAGAAGAGAAACCAATAGCAGTCCCGCAAAAAACAGAGTTAATCAGTCACTGAGGAAAGCATACAACTTTGGTTTTAAAGCACAACTGAAAGAAGAGCTACTGCTAGTAGGAAATAAACCAAGTAAGAGAGTTGGTGTGGAGCTGGGACATACAGCTTCCCAGGACTGGGACAGCAGAAGAGATCAGAAATGACTCCATTGACTCCAAAAGTGCTCTGCAGGTCAGGTACACCACAGCTGTCCTTATCCTCACTCTGCTAGAGATGTACTGCATGACTTTGAGCAAATTACTTCACAGTCTTCTGCCCTGTGTCTAAAACAAGACTAATTTCTCCAACAACTACAGAGTGCTTGAAAAGGACAAGAAGTGCACAGCTTTTAGAAACAACACAGTACATCTAGGAAGACAATATAATATAGTAGTGACAGAGCAGAAGGGTTTTTTTTTTTGCTGAGAAAACAACTCCACAGGACTTTAAAGTAGAATGCGTTTGAATTTCAACCTCAGAGAACTGAAATTACGTCATAACCAAGATAACCAATAGAGAAAGGAGTTATATTATGAATACTATTAGAAGAATATCAAGACAAAAAGAAGAGGTTTTTGGTGACTAGAAACAGGACAGCAGAGAAGGCCATGGGAATGAATTAGTGAATGCAAAGAATGACTGCACGCTCGTGTCAAGATAGCATTACAGGATCTGTTCTTCAGGGAAGAAGAGCTCATTTTCTGCAGAAAACTAGATCCAGTTAAAGCATTCTTGATAGCACATCCAAATCTGGGCACTAAAACTTGCAAGTCAATTTAGGAGAGTCAGGCTAAAAATCTTATTCAGGTTATATGGCATTGGTAGAGGAGGGGGTGAATTCTCAATTGTAAAAGCACACTTTTAGCTCAGCTTCTTTTCTGACAGGAGTAAATGGAGAGAACAACGAACAAGCTACACTGTATTTGATAATGCTACCAGACATCATCCAGATGCACATGCTTCCAGTCACACTAATTAAATGTGGTGTGGAGCCATCCTGGGGAAATTACATACTGTTCCTTTAGAGTATCACTCACTTCTGAAATGCCTTGGTGAAGCCTCACTAGACCTGGGTAGCCATAGTGCTAAAGGAGGACAATTGGTCCTCCTTTAATGGTGTGACCCCGACAGACAGAGAGTTTCATATAAGGAGGCAAAACATTCAGGTAATGGCAAGCAAAGGAGTCTCAGCTGAGACAGGAATTAAATGGGGCAGGCAGGCATCCTTCGGGAACAAGCTAGCTGCGTACAGAGAATTATTACTCTGAGTGCTCTACTCCACACAGTAGTTTTTGCCTACAAAAGTGGGATGATAACAACCAAGCCAACTTGACACCCGAAAGCTGAGGGACGGAAAAGAGGGTTGGGAATATCAGCCTGACACAAGCAGCGCTGTGACCCCCTTCTCAAAACCAGCCAGCTAACAAGGTAGCAGCATTAAAGAGAAGCTTACTATGCTTGAACAAAGTTAACATCATTGCTCATTTTAAACGTACCTAACTTACAGCTAGCTTGGAAGTGACTACTAGACTGGATTCAAAATACAGCTGATGTGCAGCTCATGAATTGCTGTCTGATTTTAAATGAGCATCAGAAAACCAAAGAAAGGACTGTGCTGTGGAAGTTCATTAGATCACACTGTCTAAGCACAAGGAAATAGGTTTTCCTGTAAGATAGTGCCCTGAATGTGATTTTCTGCAGGTTTTAGCCTTTCTGCCAGTTCTCTAGGAAAGTAGCAGTGGCAACTCCCGGATCAAGATAGCATTTTAGAGACTTAAGCTGAAGAGAGTTGTTAAGTAGCATAAATAGCATAACCTTCATCATTCTTGCTGCTTAGTAAATAAGAAAAGGCAATGCAACCCCCATGCGATATTCTGAGAGCCGTTTCCCAAATATCTCATAACTGAATGCCTGATCTCATTTCAAATACTTGGCACAAATTGTCAGATGTGAGATCAAAGGCTAAAAAGCCAGTGCTGTTTCTGACTCAGTGTAAGGTCTCCTGCAAAACATGAAGCACCATCTCACATTTCTGACACACACTTGGGAAAGGGTTCGCAAAGCTGAATCTGATGTGTCTGGATTCCTAGCGCTGGCCCAGAATCTTGCCCAGAGTTTCACACCTTCAAAAACTCAGACAAGAATGCTGATAAGTTTTGCCTAGGTTTGCTAATTGTGTCCTGTGCAATAAGACCAGAAATTTTAATCCTTCTAGTAAGATTTACTAGGTATTGGCAGGGATGCCTACTAATTTCAGCATTCAGGAAAAAAAAGCTATTCAACAGCGGGGAAGGAAAAAAAAAAGTAAATTCAATGAGGTTTAAAGAAAAAAAGAAAAAAAAAAGAATAAATATTTATATGATAGCAGAGAATATTATTTGTTGTTCTTTTAGACTATTTGCTTTTAGGCAGAAATATGATATTCTGAATTTTAATACAATATAGCAAAGTGTCCGTGATGTAGGGAGTCCAGAATAATTATTCTTCCTTCAAAAAGGAAAGACAACTACTACTCCACAATATTTGGTCTGTCTCTTCTTACAGTAAACATTGCTAATGCTCCTGGAGAGGGGCTGACCTTGCCAGCCAATTACATTATGCTAATTTGTCTGTTACTATAACTCCTACAGAGGCATTCACAGCTCAAAGCAGGACAGAGATTTATATTGCCTCTTCCAAGCTGTGGACTATGGATGTTAATCTCTTTCCCTCATTCCAGTTACAGCTCTATGTGGCACTATCCACATGCAGTGCCACTGCACATTCAAAGCGACAGTTATTGCCAGCTTTATTCAACTTAAAAGACAAGCTGTGGTCCTACCTTGCCCTTTTAATAACTGCCACTCTATGTAAGAAAGCATATGCTTGCTAACAGCTGTTTCTCTAGGAAAACATATGGGTTCTCATATGCTTTTGAAAACACCACAGGAACGTATTTGCTTGCTAGACACTAGTGCCATGTCACTATATCAAGCAACAAAATCATTGAAAGGAATTGCAATAAGTTTTCCGCATGTATAACAAAAATACCTATTGCTTTAAAGCAACAAAAAAAATCATCCAGCTGAGAGAAAAAAAAAAAAAAAAGATTCAATGTAAAAACAAGGCTCAATTTAGGAGTTCTGTGTACTATAGAATTACTTAAAGATGGGATCAAAACATTGGTCTTCTATAGACAAACAGCAAGCAGCATGCTTCATGCAAGCAGGTTACAGTCTATATTGTACATGAAAAAAAAAAAGTCCATCAGATGTGGCTCTAACTACTGGAAAAATCAGAAGTTTCCTTACCATCTTTCAGTTGACACATGATAAACAGAGCACCAAAAAGCAACTGAGTCACAGCAGTTTATAATAAACTACTTTCCATCTAGTAAACCACACTAGTGACCTTTATATGTTTCTCTCCCTCCGTAATATTTAGGGCAAGCTAAGACTATTTGCATGGCCAGTTGCATGTCATAGAAGATAGAAAGAAGGTTAATTGTGAGGCTACTTCAAGTCAGATGTGTTTGATCTAGGGCAAGGCTAAACTGAAAGTTAAATTTTTTGGTAAACACAGTTCCAGCTACTCTTTTGAAACTAATTTGCAGATCAGCTGGCATAGAAATGAGGGAGTTTTTGAATGGTTAAAAAGGCAGTTAGAGAACTTATAGGTCATCATGAAAACACAAAAAAACACCCTCCCAAAGAAAAATGGTTTATGAGGAAGTCTTACTGAAATTTCCCTTTGGGTCTAAAAGTAATTTCTCTGGAATGTTTGTGGAAGAGAAAGAAAAACCCCAGTTTGTGCTCTAGCACCAGCATCATCAAGAAACTGCCCGAATGCTTCTGCAAGATCTTCTGAACACACCAACACATCAAGGTCGTGTTCCAGTACTTCTCATGTAACTTCAGACATTTTACACCCGTGTCTTTATGGCACTTAAACACAGTCAAAACAAAAGAAAAAATTAAAACTGTCACACTGAAACATCAACGTTTTATTAGTCATTAACAGTGAGAGGGCAGACAAAGAAGTCCACAGAAAGCTTTATCACTGACTTCACAAATTCCAGCAGATTGTGCTGCACTACCGCCTGCAGTTAATGCCCTGCGCTACAGCCTAACTTTTAAGATGGTGCCTAAGCAAATGACGAACAAATTAAAGCCAGTGAACAGCAAGAACAGGTGAAACTCCTATGACTGACTGAGGTATGGCCCTCAGGCATCTGGTCAGCTCCATTCCATGAGTTATGATTCTTTCTGTACAGTCTGTTAAAAGTAACACTTGCCTGGTGGACATAATGTAAGGATCCAGCATTTTGCAACCTACTGGCTGATGGGCAATAAACCCATACTGACCTTCTTTCTAAAAGCTACTGTAACCAAAGACTTAATAAGATGCCCTGGGCATCATAAGAAAACAAGATGATTCCTTGTGTAACTGTTTCTACCAGTGAGGATCCAACCAGGGATAAACTTTAAAAGCTCTTATAGGAGATTAATAAAAGATGCTGGGCTTGGAATGTAGGAACTGTGTCTGAAAGCCAAAAGAGGGAATGGAGAGGTACCCTCAAATGACAAAAAGACCCTCTGCAGTTAGCAAATAGAGAGGTATAACCTTGTTACTCTGGTTAGACACCACA
This sequence comes from Psilopogon haemacephalus, assembly GCA_013396835.1. Classification (NCBI taxonomy): domain Eukaryota; kingdom Metazoa; phylum Chordata; class Aves; order Piciformes; family Megalaimidae; genus Psilopogon; species Psilopogon haemacephalus. The sequence goes on along the minus strand of VWZI01000957.1, from coordinate 116,018 downwards.
AAGAAACTGTGAAACCAGCTTTTAATACCAACTTCTTAACAGCACACATTTCTCTAGAACCAAGAAGGTAGTGGAGAGTGCCTTTTGCCTGAGGTGACTCTTTAAAAGTAAAAAAGTAGAGTTCATATCACAGAGGCAAATAGTTCCTATGTGGTGCTAGTACATACTGCAAAGACCCTGCATAAGAGCACAATGAAATCAGACTCGCTTCTTAGGGGCAAGGAGAAGGGAGTAAGGTACAGCCTGTCATTCACAGGTTTCACATCCTGCCAAAAACAACACTGAAGTATTCTCATTGGAGTTCAATTTGTTATCCATAATTCCAGTACTTTTTTTTTTTTTTTAAAAAAAAAAAAGAGGAAGAAAAGCTTGATTTACAAATACATGGGCAGTCTTTTCCCAGTGTATCAAATAGCTCTGTGTGGTAACAGGTATTTTCACAGGGCATACCACATTCAGCTTGGAAAAGCCCCTCAGGATCACCAAGTCCAACTGATAACCACATTCTACAAGGTTCACCCCTAAAGCAATATCCCCAAGCACCACATCCAAACGACCTTTAAGTGCATCCAGGGTTGGTGACTCAATCACCTCCTTGGGTAGCCTGACCACTCTTTCTGTGAAGAAATTTTCCCTAACGTCCAGTCTAAACCTACCCAGTCACAGCTTGAGGCCATTCCCTTTTGTTCTGTCACTGTTTAAGAAGAGACCAGGAGCAGCCTTTCCACAACATTTTTTCAGGTAGCTGTAGCCAGTGATGAGGTCTCCCGTCAGCCTCCTCTTTTTTTCAACCTAATCATCCCCAGCTCCCTGAGTCGCTCCTCATAAGATTTATTCTCTAGGCCCTTCCCCAGCTTCGTTGCCCTCCTCTGGACCTGCTCCAGCACCTCCACATCTCTGACCTAAGATCACCTCACTTTCATACATATATCCTGTATGTTAAGCAACATTTTCAAAAGATGTAGCAAAAGGAGAGCACAGTATGAAAGGATTTTGAAGCTAAAGTCATCCAATCGGTGCAGTGCGTTCGACATGAGCAAATCTGGTCCCTTTGTGAAGTGTCGCAAGTATAACTTCGGGTTACTTCTTTATTAACTATTACTGGCAGAAGCTATCTACTTGACAGGACAGAGAATGAGCATTTAAAAGTACCAGGGGGCCACGCTGCCTTACATCCTAAAAGAGGCAAGGGTGTCTAGCTGGCATAGTTCATGGAAATCAAAGTGACAGGGATCTGATCCATACAATATCTGTACAGACAGCACATTATGTTCCTGAGCTGCTCAGCTCTTTCACACTGTATTAAAAGTCTTTGAAAGCATCAAGTCTGGAACAAGCAGATTTTTTTATTTTCTTGGAATACATGCTGTGGCATTAGGTTAGCAATTTAATCTTGTTGGCAATACAACAGTTATTGTACAATCCCTCACGTTACCAAAGTAATTGCCATAATCATAACCTACATTCAATCATTTGTTTTGCTACACTGCAGCAGCAGTGGCTTCCCACTCCCAACCTGCTGTCCTAACACTAAGGAAACAAGAAGGGGCAGAAAGCAGAGTTCACAAAACACTACTACAACTCGTCCCTCTCCCTTGCCTAATAGCAAGTGACTCCCCATTCCAGTTAATAAAGAGCTCCTTGTCCCTCCATTATACAGTGTAATCTTTAAAAGATTACATTCTCATTTGGGAATGAGCCAAGAGCCAGTGGGAAATTCTCTGGTAAATTGGATAGAGAGACAACAATATGAAGGGCAGCTGGATGGGAGCACATTTTTTTCAGGGCATTCCTATTCCTGGGGCCCTCTGGCATTGTTAGAAGTCCTGTAGTCTCAGCTCTTTTCACTGCTCTGTTGTCAGGATAATGCTATTCAAGAAGAAGGGGATACAGATTAGCTGGTTTGAAAATGGAATGCGAGGAAACGAATTTTGAGAAGTAGTAAGAAAAGAAGAGGAAAGCTCAATTATATTATGTCTTACCATTTCACATAAAAACAGGGTTTTAAAACACTGTATTAAGTGCATCAACTGCAACAGTAAAATATGGGGTTTCTTCCTTCCTTGACTGTCATCAAGAAGGCAATTTGAGCATTCCATCACTAATAGCATATTAAGAAGTACTCTGAAAGGCACATTTCCTCCAGACTCTTTCCCCTTGCCTGCATCTTCTGACAGATGCTTTTTTCTGTAGAATCTACTTCCCATCTCACTGAACCTGTGACCCACAAGGAAGAAAACCAAAAGAACACAGGCAAAGCAGCCCTACAACATTTATCCTTGCATATGGAAGGATGCAAGTGAATGAGAAAGGCAACTACATTTTTATTGTGGCTTTTTTTTTTTTTGTGGGTTTTTAGGGGCTTGTTTGATTTTTTTGGGGGGTGTTTCGTTGTGGGTTGGTTGTTTGGGGGGTTTTTTTGCTTATATATACACACAAGATTATTCTTTAAAAGTGACCTCTCAAGAAATCACACAAATCTATGTATCCAAAAGACTAGACAAGTGTTTCCTGTTTATGTTGTCAATAATGGTATACATATACTACCACATTTTGTTAGAAAATACAGAAATCTCATAAAAAGAAAAAGAAAAAAAAAAAGAAACAAGCTATAAGAAATTACCTTCTCTTTAAGTAGCAGACATCTTTTATCCCTCTGGAAAAATAAGTTTTTTATTATAACATGCAATTTCAATCACTATTCTTTTTCATGTTTCATAATTAAGGTGGTTTTTTTTTTATTAGGAGGAAGTAAAAAAAAAGTAAAATAATTGTCACAGCAAGGTATCAGTAAGGTTCTTTTTACCCAAGCAGCTACAATTTCCTTCACTGGCAGGACTCAATTGGAAATAGTTACCTATAGTCCACGGGAGGCAGTGGCTATAATACACTAAAACAGAGGGTTGTTTGCAATTTAATATCTTAGGATTGGAAAGTACTGATACAGCAAACTATCTCTAGTCAGCAAACCCCTACACAGATGCTTGAAGTTAACCACATGTTTAAGAGCTATTGAAATACACAGACGTTGGCTCCAGTTCAGAAAATCAGTTTTATGCACATTTAACTGGCTGAGATGGATGAAGCAAAGAAAAGAAATTGGGACAAGAGAACTGTACCTGGAAAAGATTCCAGCCAAACAAGAACTTATGTGCAGAGGTGTAATGCACTTAATAGCTTTCCTGGTTTTCCTGAAACATAGATGTTGGCATTTATACTTGCATGAGTTTATTGTATTGGAACAAAAAACCCCAGCATACAAGGGAGAAGAGCATGGTAACTTTGTCATCACAGAAACAGGCCTCACATAGCTGAATACATCCCAAGGGGCAAACACAGAGATCTCTGAAATAAAAGTATTTTATGAAAACTACTGAAAGCAGAGACAATAGCATGCAGGCTGCTCCTCTCTTCCTCATTTTCAGGGGCAAACTACACTAATACCCAACACGGCCTGAGTATCTTTCTGTCTTCTCTTCTACAGCCATATCCCACAAGATCTCAGTTAAGTGGAGAAATGAAGTCCATTTCCTTGGGTTGGAGGTGTGTGGAGAAGTTATATTTCTCACACTTCTCTATCTCTGCTCATCCAATTCTACCAGTAAGTACATCACAGGAATATTTAAACTCCTTTAAAGAAGTAAAAGTGGAAGGTACTTTTTTTCCTTTAATTCCTTTCTCCTCTTCATCAACCCATGCTTCCCTGTCTTTCTTCTTTATGTCTTCTCTATCCCATATAGTGTCGGGACACCAGGGAGAATTCTTCCAACACAAAAGGAACAGGGACTAGCAATGTATCTTATTTTTCTTTCCGCCTTGATAGGAAAAGGTAGGACTGAGGCAAAAACATGCTGCCAGATAGAGGTCCAGACCATCTGCTTTTACCATGGTGCCATTTCTCAGTGACACTGATGGAGCCAAAAGTCAGTTCCCTTTCTGAGCCTACTTCAAGTTTCCCTGTGCCTTGATAAGCCCAGAAATAGGGAGAAAATGCCACCCCTCAGCTCACGTAAGGGGCAAAGGGGAGGCAGAGTAAATATCTCTTAATTAGGAGAGAAAGCTGGCACAGACTCACATGTACCTCCAACTCTCTTGAGGAGGGCAGAAATCTACCTAACTAACAACAGTGGTGTACTTTCAGCTCACTAAAAGCTGCTGTGCCATGGAACCCAAGCACCTCTATCATCACATGCAGTACACTTAAAGGCTACACAGCTTAAGAATTTAACATTGTATCTTAATGGGTTGTTTTTTTTTTACTGCAGCTCCTTTTGCAGATGTCTATTTAAAAAAGGGAATTTCTAACCTTTAATGAGAAATACTTGAGTCAGCTACAACTGATGATAAGGGAGAACACAAGTCAACACATTTCCCTAAACATTTTTACTGGAGAAAATAAAACAAACAAGTAAACAAATGATCCACAAAAAGCCAAAAAAAAACCAAAACACACACACATACAAAACCCCACAAAAACAACGTCCAAAGAAATATTTTCAAATGAAAACTAACATCAAAAATCCAAAAAGGCAGTAGTCACTTTCTGGAATCCCAAAGAAAAATGCTTCTCCAGGCTCACGACAATTTTCCTATCCCTGTTAAGCACATTTTTTCCATCAAGAAGACTTCTCTTAATAATAGTATGCCACAAATGAACGTTAGGCAGGGAAAATGGGTCAGGGCAAGGATAACAAAGATGAAAAGAAAACTGCTGAGAGTTCACCTCTGCTGTTTATTTTGAGGCACACTTAAGATTCAAGACGGACTACTCTAATTGTATTCAAAGGTTTAGTTCTCTAAAGAACACAAACAAAACTAGTAAGGGCCATGAGCCAGAATAAAGCTTTCCTCATAATCATAGAGGAAGGTCAGCTTTTGTTTCTTCTTTTATATGATAATCTCAAGTCCACTGTGTTGACTTTTTAATTTTTAAAAGGAGAAAACAGAGTTTCTTAAGACTGATGGTCTGTTCCTGCAGGGGCGGCTGCTTTAGCATCTTCACATATTGTGTAGCTTCTTTCGGCTGTCTTTTCCTTATCAAGCATTTTAAAGCTTTTACACCTTCTTTAGGCTAGCATGCTGTGGTTAGCAGCTTGTATCCACTGAAAGGCAAGGCAATAATCCATATAGGTTTAAGGCATTTTTATAGAACTGATGCAGAGCTGTGTCAATTTTAATGTCATGCTATGGAGAGTGCATGCTGCTCTCTCCACTTTAGAGGATTAAAAGTGACCTCTCTTACCAAAATCAATAAGGGCAGCTTGCTGTGACTAATAGGTTGTAGAAATTCAAAAGAGACAGTTTGTAACACTGAGTTCATTCTCCCTGTGTCTCTCCCCGCCCAGCCCCAGACTGGCTGGCAGAGCTGCACTTTGACATGTACATTCACATGGCAAACTGATGTCTGTTCCCTTCTCAGGCACCAGACTGAGCCACACACAGTTTACTCACATTTCAGGGAAGAAAGCAAGTTGATATTTATTTGATAAGAGTGGACTTGGCCACTTCTGTCAAGAAGCATGTGAGAGAAAACTTAGAATAAGGAAACAATTAAAATGTACTTTTTTGTGTGTGTGCTGCCTAGTATGATTTTTTAAATGCCCTCTTTTCACATGTTATCAGGACATCAACAAGTACCCAGATACTTCACATCACTTTATGACCACAGTATTTCATTCTGGTCTCCAAGCAAAGACTTTCCTCCCTTCAGATCTTTGCCTAGTTGTAATAGGCTAAAAATGTAAATTCCTAAGTCAGTGGAACGATGTCAGAGATGTATGAGGCCATACATCCAACTGTAGCCTTGGTGAACTGCTAGAGAGTGCACACAACTGACATAAAGAGAGTTTTCATTTTTTCAGTTTCACATATCGTGAGACTAAAGAACACCAGCAACTCAGATCAGGATTTCCTACCTTATGGTGCAAACACCCTTACCCTTCTGAATGTCTCTTGATTTCCAATTTAATTTGCCTGAGGTACAAATGAAAAACCCTTACCCACAATTCAGAGCTTGTGGACATTTTCTCCACGTAACAATCACCATCATTGTCTTTATGCCAAAAAAACAACTTGCCTTGGGGGAGCAAGGGAGAAAAAGAAGGCTGAAGTGGTGGGAGGAACCCAACTGTTAAGGTTTAGGAGTCCCTATGGAGGTTTATAAATAGACGACTGCCATGTGCAAAATGTGAAAGAAATCCAGCCAGTGCAAACGCTGTTGCTGTTTTGAAGTTTTCTAACTACATCCATTTAGCCAGTAGACAAAGTTATAAACAAATAATAAATCAAAAAAATTATTAGCATTTGAATTTTGGCAAGATAATAAAATGTGCAGGGGTATAATCAGCAAATAATAGGAAAGATCTGCAAGTGAACCCACCAATTAATGATAAATAGGACTTGGCACAGAGTAACTTCACCAATGTGGATCTCATTAGATGGCTGTGGAACCTGTTCCTGCAGCAGCCCTCTCCGAGTGAGGGAAAGGTGAGGTAACCGAAATGTCAGCACACCCACCCCCTTGTGGCTCTTGGGCCCTGGGATTGTAACCACCTGGGCCAAAATGACAACCTTATGCTGCCATGAAGGCCATGCCATGGCTCTCCAGTTTTCAACCGATAGCTTTTCTCATCTCAGCTTTCAGACCTGTGCTCTGTAATTTCATCTTAGCGAAGGTGACCGAAGGCCTGCAGCTTCACCCACTCTGGAGAGCAAGAATCTCTCTCCTCTGTTCACCTTGCTTCATTAACAATACCTCGTAGAGAGGGAAATGCCCCCAGGCAAGTGATATCACTGAAACAGATAAAGAGTTCACACACCAGGCAAGGGGAAGGGAGAAGGGGAAGAGACACTGCCTTATTAGACTAGAAACAGACACACCACATTGATACAAAGAATCGGCATATGGTTCTAATAGGTTTTCTTAAAATGATTTATCAGCTGTGATTAAGCCCTCGACCAGCATGTCTATCTTCATAAATAAAGTAAAAGTGCACCTTGCTCTGAAATATCTCAGCAGTATCTTGTTACCTACCCGACCATATAGACTGCAGTCAACTCTAGGGAGCAAAGAGATCATGTTTAATAGCAGAGTGAACGCTCTAAAGAGATTGCCAAGATTTAGGGGCTTTACCTAAGAGATAGCCTTGTAAAAATGCCACTACAGGGAAAGTTTATCCCTTCATCATGTGCCATCCAGTCCACGCTGCTGAAGTCTGAACTGGTAACAAGAAAGCTGTGCCATTAAAAACATTCACAGGAAGACCAGTGCAAAATGCATAGAGATGCCATTCTGCTGTGAAAGAAGTGTCAGAAAGAAATCAGGCAGGCCTCCTGTTTTAGGGGTAGCCAAAATATACAAAACACAACAAAAACCCAAACATTACAAGAGAGTGACTCAACTTCTTTGGGACAGAGACAATAAGAAGCAGAAGGAAAGTGGACTGTCCTGACTGAGCTCTGCAGGATGATTCATCAACTGGAATTCAGAAGAACATAGAAGGATTATGGTTAGGGAGGTTTAGCTCAATCAAAAATGTATGCCCTCAAAAACTGGGCGGTTTTTTTTGTTTGGGGTGGTTTTTTTTTGTTTTTGTTTTTGTTTTTGTTTTTGTTTTTGTTTTTAATGATACAGCCACTTTCTGCTGAAAAAAACACACAGGTTTTCCCAGAGGACAAGAATCTAAATCCACAAATCTAATCAAACAGTTCACTGCCTCAGCAAAAGGTAAGACATACCTGCCTGCCAGCAAAAGATACTGAGATACTGTACCACGACCAAGGAGCCTAACTTAAAGCCCATTCCTCTGAATTTTTCTACAAGCTCATGATATGAACTCTGTTGTCTTGGCAGCTTTTCTGTACCACCACACAGAAAGTGTCCCCTTTGTGTTCAGTGTGGTAACTACGTGCCTGGAACATGAGCCTCAGCATAGATACATGCTCAAAACAGGACTCACAAAATCATGGGACTAAAGTGCCAGCTGCAGCATGGCCATAAAAAATATGACATACCACCACATGTCTACCATGAAAGCTTCTCAAGTTCAGAAAAGCAGCAAGTCTACCCATCTGGAAAGAGGAGGAGAGCATTCTTCCTGTCTTTAGCAACACTAAGCAACAGCTGATAAATTTTAACACACATGGTTTGTGGGATGCCCTATGCTGAGACCGAGGAGATATGGAATTAATTCGAGGCACTGCCACAGACTTCCTGTGCAATTTTCAGCACATCACTTGTGCTCAGATCCTTTATGGTAGCTCACTGATTCCCTCCTGCAAAGCGAAGGCACCAAAATGCCTTTGAAGGTGCCTATCAATCTTTTGAGGCCACACTGATAAAGATATTTAGGAACCAATGTAGACAGAAAACCACTTGTTTGGCAGAAGAGTGGAGAGAACCCAGCTTCCCTGCAATTCTCACTCCAAGTCTGTGATTCCTGCTGGATGTGTCACTATGAAGAAGTTTGGAAAAAAAACATCCTCTGAAAACTATTTTTCCTTAGAAAAGAAAAGATAAAGCATTTCCCTTCCTCATAGGAATGATTCAATCGTCAAGGAAAAGGGGATTTTTATAAACCAACAGTGAGCCCATAAAGCAGATCAACAACTAATGCATATGAAAACCCAGGATAATCCATTGGGAAAACTGTGATACAGAGTTATAATGTATCTTTACAATACCTCAAAAGTCAGGATATGCTGTGAAGATGTTATGGAGGAACTATTATACTGAAATCTTTGAGTGTGCAATGGTATTTTGGGCTTTGAACTTCAGAGTTTTGAGCTATCACCATGACAACAGTTTAACTGACTGATAAAGTAACAGCTTGGAGTTATTACAATACCTACAACAATGGTACCCTGACCCTCTAGCAATTTATTAACGTAAATCATTCCTAGACTGGTTTTTATGTCTGCTATAACATACTCAACATACGAGATAATCTCAGTGGGAGAATAAGAAGTCAGAAGGACCCTTGACATGAAAAATATTAATATTCTTACATGATTTTTAAACAAATGCAAGGAGAACATACATATGCGCACTTATGTTGCATAATTAAAAGAAGGGAAAAAAGTAAAATCAAAACAGTAAGCATCTAAAAGTAGACCTTTGCTTCAGAGACTGTAAGACAATGAGTCAACAGTGCTCCAGGAACAGACATATTGGTAGTTTGCATTACTCCACAAGTGAAATTCAGTTGTTTCACAGAACTTGCCTCTGAAATGTCTACCAGCACACTATTCTCCTCAACGACCCCACTGGGACGTCAGAGTATGCAGAAGGGGAAACTGGAATTAATGTGATTGCTGTAAAGGCAGGGCACGCACTCAGAAGTCCTGCTGATCTACGCCACTGCACTGCAGCATCCACACCTCTTCCCACAAGATCATGCTTAAAAAGAAACTAATCTGCAGGTCTCCTGTCCTGCATTACTAGAAAATTTGTGTCCCCTCCAAAAAGAAATATGTATTTTTGAAACAAGGCTCTATGCAGCACATTAATCAAGTGAGAAGGAGTCAGGTGAGTGCACTCCTTGAAAGGGTAGCTGTTTTTCATAAATGGGCAGTACTGAATTTGTCATCCCCCATCCCAGCCAACTACCACAGTGAACCCTTCATCCTTGCTCTCTTTCACCAGAGTGCATTGCCCACATTACTACCTAGCCCCTCACTAGTGCAATATAGACCTCAAAAACCTGAATATTTATGGACATACATCCTTTATGGACATACAGATTATTTTTGTTTTCATGTATGAATATTACACCGTGCTTCCTCTCTAAGGCTCCCGTTTACTACACTGTATTGTCAATGATTAAATGTAGCAGTGAACTTTCTGCTTTAACAGAATGATGAATTAGATGAAGACATGATATGAAGCTTTTTGTGATGTCCAACCAAAACAGCAACTCCTCCTACTGAGGAAAGAAAAACTTAAATCAAGCAAAACCCATAATATTTCTTCTGTCTGCATACTTTTCAGAAGATAGGAGGGGAAAGTCTGTGGGACAGGCACACATTGCACAAAATTTAAACAAGGTATGGAAATTCAGTGATACTTTCCACCAAACACCTGCTGAAAAGACACATTCTATCATTTCCATTTTGCCTTGAATTAGATCAACCTCCCCACACTCATAGGCTGCAGCCTACCTATGACATTCAGAGAATATTTGCATAAATTCTCTTCTAGAGATGAGAGAGTCACTGAATTCAGCAGGAAATAGAGAATGGTATAAATTACACAAGTGCATTTTATCTACCTTCTTATGATGATAGAAATCTACCCTGGTATATACAAGGTATAAGGAGAACATATTAGGTACAAACCAGATTCATGCCTTTCAGATATGCATTGGACTGTAGCATCATCCCAACTAAACCAAATACTCAGACTTTTCAATGATTCTGTAGGCTGCACCTGTTCAACTACCAAATGCTAAGAGGTTTGCTCCTAGATACGCAGCTGGGATATTAATGCAAATGTTCTCCCCATAGTGTTACCTTTTCCAAAAAAAGAGTACACAGAATGTTCCTAAAACTGTGTATTCAGTGCTTCACAGCTAATTCGAAATGCCACCAGCTTAATCACAACAAATTCTCTTGGATTATCCATGGGCTCCCACTCAGAAGAAAGAAGGAGACGGGGGGGTAAAGTAAAATAAAATAAAGAAAGAAAGAACGCAGCTAACCAGATTTTATTCTTTAGAGTTTTCAAATTATGAGTTTCAAGGGGGGAAAAAAATAAACAACCCCAAAGTGATTTTTCGTACAAGATTTGAGTGTCAAGCTGTGTGCTAAGCCACAGTGATATACTAAAACAAACAAAACTATTTCTTTCAGAGTTCAGAAAAATTAACACAGACAAAAATATTTTTGGAAGACTTCTCTGAGACAAGATTATAACTTCCACGTAGCTCGTCTTAGTCTCCAAGTGTTAGGAGGTCTATTAGAAGAACACTAGATTGCAACCATATTCCATTGACAGGCTGTTAGAAGCATTTTGTTAGCAATAGCTGCAGCCAGAGGAGTCCCTTTCTGCCGTGGCCTTTGTGTCTTGCTTTTGCATAAAGCCCTGCTGGGGTCTGCTTCAGATTCCTATTTGACAGTCTGGCTGTAATGTAAGAATGAGCAAACAGCAGACTAATTGGAAACACAGGACAAAATGTTACAGGTTAGCTAGCTAGTCTGACTTTTGCTTTCTGGTGTTTGTTTGTCTGTTGCTGCTTGTTTGTTTTGGGTTTTTTTAATTTGGGTTTTGCTGTTGTTGTTTAGGAGAGGGTTGTTGGGTTTGTGGTTTGGTTTGGTTTGGTTCAGGATTTGTTTTTGTTTTGTCTTTTTAAAAATTATTTCCTTCTCCCCTGCCCATGGCTTGTCCCTGGAGATCACCAATGGCTGCTGCAAGGGTTGGTAGGAGGCAAAATAAAGCTTCCAGAGGTCATTGAACAACTGGAATTATCAGGTAACTTGATGCTCTTGTCTAAGTTTTCATCAGATTGTTCAACTACCCCTTGTAAGCCGAAACAGACTCTGCAACATCAAGTGCTGCAGCCTATGGCTAACTGCACCAAAGTCCCCATCAGTAGATTTCTCATCATCATCTATTCCTGCAAAGTAAACACCAGACAGAAATAACCACTTAGGAACCCTCTAATTCACCAAGAAGTAAGAACATATAGAAATGTTCTCCTTGATTTTGGCCAAGTCTTCCCTCTGCAGCATGTAAGAAACGAGTATTAACAAGCTATATTAGACACATTCATCTCATTACATGGCTGTTTCCTAGCATTGTCCTGCACACCAAGCCATGAGAATCACTTTGGGCTACTTTCCCAATCCTTGACCAAAACTTGGGACTCTAACACTTGGGGACACTTCTTCCTTGCTCAGCATACCACGTCCCCATCCCTCTCCTCTTCTGTGTCTGCTCCAGTCTCCTTCCTTATGAGACACAAACAAGGCATGCCTAGACTCCCTTCCCTATATGTCAAACCAAACTCTATTGGTATTCTTTCCACAAGCCTTGTCTCCTATTTTGCACCTCATCAATCAGCTTTACCTCCTTTTTCCAAAAAACCCTCTTGGGCCTTTACTTTGCAGACCTCAAGATCCCTAAATGCTGCTAACTCCAGATTTCATGAGCCCCAGCAGCACATGCCTCACATGCATGAATTTTGAGTTGGAGCAACAGGCAAAGCAAATGACACAATGCAGCAGCTATAAGAAACACTACCTATAAAAGGAAGCCCTTGCAGTTAGAGGCACAGACACTCCAAAGTGTAAAATGATGCTGAGAAGTGCCCTCTGGCTTTAGCACCAGAGCTGCTTCGTGGACACATTTTCCTAATTTTGCTCTATGGTGCCAGTTAATGTTCAAATTAAACAAATAGAGATCATCAGGAGAATTAAGCCAAATAACAGTGTTCAATAACTGGGGAACTCCTATGGCAGGGGACACATTACCTAAGGATTTCCAAAAGCTGCAGAAGTGGGAGAGGGGAAAACAGAGGCACAAAAGGTAACATTGTGAAGGGGAGGCACTTGGCAGGTTCTTGGAGGGCTGTAGGGAGCAATATGCTCCTCTAGGAAGCCCCACCTTACTCATGTGCTTTAGTTCTCAAAAGCAACCAGAACTTTGGAAGCACACCTGAAAAGTTAAGACTGCATGAATTGCCTTGTGCTGGCCTCTGTGGTGCATTAAGCTCTTTTGTAATTCCTTGAAAATTTGAACACATATCCCCCAAAACACTCTTAACAGTCTCTGGGCACCGAACCCCATACAAAGTAATCCATGTAATTCAACCTGAACTTGCAAACACTAAGGCAAAAAGAAATAGTAAGTGGAAATGGGATATGTTAACCAGTAAATATTGCAAATTCAAGTTTTCCCCTTCAATATGATTTTTGTATGCGAAATACAGAAACAAAAGAAAGCTGGTAAGCATGACAAATAAATCCACATGCCCAGCCATGTTGCAGAGAAACAGGCTTTATGTATGTAAAGTAAAAACCTCCTCATAATCCACATTTCCTTGTAATGCATTTGAGAAAGTTTGGAATCCTCAAAGATGCTACCTTTTTTTCCCAAGCTTCCCCCTCAAAAACTATGTGCTTTGTATTACAGTTTACTTAAAAGCAGAGACTTGGAATCAAACCCTGGTAACAGTTACATGCTTTTGGAAACGTAATCTTGTTTTCTTTGTTTGTTTGGGTCGGGTTTTTTTGGTCAGCTGTTTCAAGGCTTTACAAAGCATGTCATGACATAACAGTGCCACTTAGTTTTTAACCATAATCATAGAATCATAAAATGGTTTAGGTTGGAAGTGACCTCAAAGCTCAGCCAGTTCCAACCCTCTGATATAGGCAGGGACACCTCCCACTAAAGCAGGTCGCTCAAGGACTCATCCAACCTGGCCTTCAACACCTCCAGGCAACGAGCAGCCACAACCTCCCTGGACAGCCTGTGCCAGTTTCTCACCACCCTCACTGCAAACAACTTCCTCCTAACATTCACTTTCAATCTCCCCACTGCCAGTTTAAACCCCTTCAGATACTGGAAGGCCACTATAAGGTCTTCTCGAGGCCTTCTCTTCTCCAGGCTGCAGAGCCCCAACTCTCTCAGCCTGTCCTCAGAGCAGAGCTGCTGCAGCCCTCTGAGCCAATTCGTGGAACTCCTCTGGACTTGCTCCAACACTTCCACGTCCTTCTTGTGTTGGTGGCTGCAGAGCTGCAGACAGTGCTGCAGGTGGGGTGTGAGGAGAGCAGAGCCAAGGGGCAGAATCCCCTCCCTTGCCCTGCTGCCCACAACTGCTCTTGCTACATCACCCCAAACCCCCAGGTCCTGTTCCTCAGGGCTGCTCTCCAGCTTGTGTTGAGGTTTGCACCACCCCAGACCCTCAGGTCCTGTTCCTCAGGGCTGCTCTCCAGCTTGTGTTGAGGTTTGCACCACCCCAGACCCTCAGGTCCTGTTCCTTAGGGCTGCTCTCCAGCTCGTGTTGACCNTCAGGTCCTGTTCCTCAGGGCTGCTCTCCAGCTTGTGTTGAGGTTTGCACCACCCCAGACCCTCAGGTCCTGTTCCTCAGGGCTGCTCTCCAGCTTGTGTTGAGGTTTGCACCACCCCAGACCCTCAGGTCCTGTTCCTTAGGGCTGCTCTCCAGCTCGTGTTGACCTTTGCATCACCCCAGACCCCAGACCCTGTTCCTTAGGGCTGCTCTCAGCCATTCCCCACCCTGCCTGGAATTGTGCTCAGGCTTGCACCCACCCAGGTAGGCCTCACTGTCATGCGGTTGGCCTGGGCCCACCTCTCCCACCTGTTGATCAGGTGCTGGCTGCTTTCACACAGTGTCCTTTAACACACCAAGGAACCCAAGAGGGAGGAGGGGTTCAGGGTGCTCACACTCACCCTTTTGTTGTTCTCTTCTTCTTGAGCCTTCCTAAACTCGTGCTCGAGGGAGCAGTCGATGTCGTTGAAGAGGCCTACCTCCTCGCAGTTCTTCAGGAAGCGTGTCGGCGTGGGAGTCTGATCTGAGGATACCACAGGAAATTATCATTGGCATTCAACGTCAGCAGCAGAGGGAGAGAAAAACAGCCTTCTGGAAAAAAAAGAGAGCTCCTACCGAACCTTTCCACGCCTTGCCAGCCCTGCCACACCGCTGGGTCTGCGCAAAGGCAGGGAGGCAGCAGGCAGCAGGCACTGCAGGCAGCAGGGAAGGTTTCCACAGGGCCCCTAAGGCAAGTGCCTACCATCAGCTCTCCACAGGGCACTTAACCAAGTGCCTACCATCAGCTCTCCACAGAGCACCTAAGGCAAGTGCCTACCATCAGCTTTCCACAGGGCCCCTAAGGCAAGTGCCTACCATCAGCTCTCCACAGGGCCCCTAACCAAGTGCCTACCATCAGCTTTCCACAGGGCACCTAAGGCAAGTGCCTACCATCAGCTCTCCACAGGGCCCCTAACCAAGTGCCTACCATCAGCTCTCCACAGGGCCCCTAAGGCAAGTGCCTACCCTCCACCTGTGCAGGTGGCTCTAATAACTGCCCACAAGCCTCCAGTAACAGGTGCGAGCAATAACCAACAGGCAGCACACTCACACCATTGCACACAGCTAACTGCTGTGGATATGCATTAGTTAAGGCCTTCAAGTGCTTGAAAAGCAGCTCAGCACACACACACACTCTGCAAAATACATGAAGTTAGCCACAGAAATACATTCACAGGATGCCAGGGGTTGGAAGGGATCCAAAGAGATCACAGAGTCCAACCCTCCTGCCAGAGCGGGACCATAGTCTAGCTCAGGTCATAGAGGAACGCATCCAGATAGGCCTTGAAAGCCTCCAGAGAAGAAGCAGAGAAGTTCTTCTGCTTCAGACACAATTTCAAGGAGCAGCAAAATGACACTTAGAAAAGCTATGAAATGTTAAACTTGAACCACGAAGAAGCATCCTTATGTGTCTCAAACACAGGAGCAAGGTGCTCTTGTGGCCAAGGTAGTCAGTGCCATTCTGGGATGTGTTAGAAGAGCTGTGGTTAGTGGGTCGAGTTTGACCTTCTCAAGTAATCAAAGGGCAAAAATACTCATTTGCACTTGTATTTCTGCTGGAACATATTGATAAAATATAAAAAGCGAGTCCTTAATGTTAAAATTCTGCTCTATTTCTTTTGGCTTGAGCATCCTACTTGTGAGCTTAAAGGAAACAAAACCCAAGCGTTCGGGAACGCACCCGTATTTATCTGTTAGTTTTCACAGCTAACTACTGTATTACCAGAGGCAGAATCAAGACTTTCCAAGAATCTTGCAGGAACTCAGCACATGGAGTTGAGTCAATGAGGTGCTGATGTTGATGGAAGCTAAAGGACACTCAGCACTTCACAGGTCCATATCCTAAATAAGTAGAGCCAAACTAATCTCTAGGGTAACCTCACTGAACTCGGTAGATTTACACCAGGGTTGTCTTTGGCCCTTGGACAGGAGTTTGTACTGGAAATGAAGCACGCTAAAAAGCAGCAGAAATAGACTTCGTTTCCAAAAAGGATTAAATATTCCTCTGAGTGCACAACATGGTTGCTTTGTAGAAAAAGATAATAATGGCCAAGCCTGCCTTCCTCGACATTGTGTATTTGAATGTGAGGCAACACAGGAAATAGTTTTTGGGTTTTTTTTTTAAAGTGGTATATCCATATCAAATAAGTAAGGTATCAATTTCATGCTCCAGATGAGAAACTAAGGATTCAGAATAAAGTTGATGACACTGATTTCAGTAACTTTTAAAAATTAAATAAATAAAAAAAATAAAGCTGCTTGAGTCCAAATTCTGGAAGTCAGGGCAGAAGAGAATACACTAACACAGGTGAGATCTTGTTACTTTCCATCAAGGTACACAGCTGATCCAGAAATCAGTCATTACTACAACAGGTGACATTGTCAGAGGCAGCTTAATGAGTAACCAGGCAGTGATCAGGCACATGCAGCTGAAGTTTTTAACCTGTTCAGCATGTAGTCCATGAATGTTAGATCAGAAAACACTAAGTTATCTCAGTGAAGTAAATCCATTTTAGCAGAGCAAGAGAGCAATCCAAAACAAGAACGTGACTTCAAGTGCATAAAGGCCTCATCAGCTTCTCTGCAAATGCTGGAAGTATTTTCTGTACCACAAGCAGTCTGAGATAATAAAATGTGCTGCCTTCAACTGATCTTTCAAATTAACTACTTCATTGTCTAAAAGTAACAAAACAGATAATTACATTCTTTATAGCACCTGCATATTGACACAGTCATCTTAAATGATGCTCTCTGTCCCTCCATATGGTCATTGTAGTTTTTATGATCCAGAAATCAGACTGGCAGGAATTCACAGCAAGATTTTGTTAAGACATACAGCCAGCCCTCATCTCCTCCCCATCAGGGAAGGAACAACACCCAACGACCCAGCCTAAACTTCATCCACAG
Source organism: Psilopogon haemacephalus (assembly GCA_013396835.1). Taxonomy (NCBI): domain Eukaryota; kingdom Metazoa; phylum Chordata; class Aves; order Piciformes; family Megalaimidae; genus Psilopogon; species Psilopogon haemacephalus. Next base: position 99,066 of record VWZI01000957.1, on the reverse strand, counting down.
ACCTTCTGGAAGCCAGCTCAGCCAGATGTGAAACAAGAGCTGCCTTTCTATGTTTTAAGGCTTCATCCTTCAACATTCTCAGAAACCAGAAGTCCACAAAACCTCTGTGTTTGTATGAGAGCAGAACCAGTAAAGATTCAGACTTCAAAACAAAGAGGCTTTACACAGTATAGTAGCTATATTGCACATATACTGCACTTACTGGTTTTAGGACTTTATGGCTACCAAGTTCAGTGGCTTCTTTGCTCCAGAGGCAACCAACTATTTTGCCTCTGCAAAGGACCAGTTGTCCCTCAGGAACTGGGCCAACTAGTAGAAGATACTACTCTGAATACCACAGTAATTCTTTTATCTAGATTAGGCAAGCCTTTTTGTTTTAATTGGGAACAGTATCATAATGGAGACCCTAACAGAAGTTACACATTCAGGTCTCCCAGAACTAACAAAATATTCCTAATTCTCAGCACTTAAAAATGCATTAATAGTTCCAACAGCTTGTGCCTGACCTCACTGTTCCCTGTTGGTACAAACAAACTTTGTGTTGCTATCACCAGCACCCACAACTATTGCAGGCTGAGAACAGGGCTCTGATTTGTTGTACTTCAGCAAGTGGATGTGCCAGACCCATCTGGACCAAAACTCAGACAGAGCTATTACCAGTCTCAGCATTCCTGCTGAGGACACACGTTACCCTAGGAAGCTGTCAGCATGTATGCTGTTAGCCACACAGCCCAGGACCTTAATGGCCCAAGCTGCATTTTGAAGCTGGCAGCCTGGGGCACAGGTCTGCCTGGGTTAACCCTATGTATCTGGCTATTACACCCACCAGCCAGCTCAAAGCAGCTCCATTGTTCAACATGTAAGATATCTTCATTACCAAGTATGCTTTGAGACATTTACCTCTAAGCAACTTAACAGGTGAATCTATGTCATCTGGCAGCTACTTAGGAAGTTATTTCTTTCTTGCCTTCACCACCAGGCTGGACAAAGGACCCGTCAAGCTTCAATCTAAGTAATAAATATTTCACTGGGACTATTACTCAGGTGAGTAATCAACCTCCCCAATGACACAGTCATGGCCAGAAAGGACATGAGAAATATTAATTTCAAATAAACCTAAAAAATGGATTTGGACAACATGAGAGACCCAAACCAAGACCAAATGGTCTCACCTGTGCAGATTCCAAGTCAACCTGAGGCATCTTATAAACCTCAAAAATTGAATTGGACAATATAAGAGCCCTAAACCAAAACCAAATGGTCTCACCTGTGTGTATTCCAAGTCAAGCTGAGGTATCTTACAGGAGTGCATTTCAGAAGCACTTAGCAATCAGATTCTGACCAAAACCTGTCATACTGAACACATTTTTGCTGCTTACTATTTTGAACACCTCTCCTCTGGATTTGGGGTGATGCCTCCAGACTAATGGAAAAGCCTATGCTACAAGGCAATGGGAAATTGGAAGTCTTCAGTAAGAGAGATCCCTTTATACATTCATTATGTTTGGCTATGCAAGGTTCATTCTTATTTCTGGTTTATTGACTTTTTTTTGTTTTTAACTACTGAAATAACAGAGTGATAAAGAACATTCAGTTTCAATACATTGCTTTCAAAACAACAGCTCAGGAAATGTGAGCTTAAGTTGCTATACAGAGAGTGTGTTTGAATGTATTTTGTACAATTACATGTGAACCTAGATTTTCATCCCTTGAAGCTTGAACACAAGCTTTAAAACATGATAGGACCTAATAAAAAAAAAAAAAAAAAAGGAGAACCAAAGGAGAGTTACATGAAATAACCTTTCACTTAAAAAAAAAAACAAAACAATTAAACCATTAAGATTCAATAGGAGATATTTAACAGCACAGCTCCAAAGCATGTAACTTAATTCTTCATCTTCCTTCAGGAAAAAAAAAAAAATAAATGTTTAGTCTGATGTGTAGTAATAACAGACATTTGGCTTGTTCAGCTGTGGGCTCTGTTGAAGTTATATACTCACCCATGTTATACTTTCACACAATGATAACAAAGCCAGAGTAATAGGGCTAGCACTGAAACTTGAAGGGCTGCCCATCAAGCAGCCACAAGGAAAAATAAATGTCTGGAGAAATTAAAGAAGGTTTCTTCATCAGTTTGGCAAGTTACTTCCCAAATGCACCAAGAAGCTCAAAGTTACACTACCTCAAGCAGGTGATGGAAGGGAAGAGGACAAATAAGTCACACCTGGTAGATCTGCCCCTACCCAGGGCTTCATGGATGAGGGCTCCAAGAACATTGCAGCTTAAAGATACACTGCTTAAAAGCACTGGTTGGACTTTCTGTCGAGGTGTGCACACCAGGGACAACAGATCTATTCTCCTCTGGTCACTCAGAACCTGAACAGTTGTATTTTAGAATCATAGAATGAATCATGGAATGCATTGAATTGGAAGGGACCTTTAAAGGTCATCCAGTTCAACCACTCTGCAGTAAGCAGGGACATCTTTAACTAGATCAAAACTCTTTTTATTTCATTATTTGGTAAAGCAGAGGACACAGAAGCAAACAAGAAATCCAACAAAATTATTTGTCCTTATATCCAATCATTTTGCACTCCACAAAATTCATTCCTAGATAAAACTCCACTCACTAAACCACCAGGAGAAAAAAAATTAAGCTACCAAGGATGATGTAAGTTGTCTCACTGACACAGGCTTTGCCTGGGAAAAGTAATACGTTAGCACATACACCTTTGCATCTAGAGAAATACTACTTCTATCTCAACATTGGGCTTTACCACCAAAAATCTAGAGGACTGGATTTTAGAAATCCAGGACAAAATCAGGAATCTATACAGGCAATCCTGGTTTCTCCTGCACCTGGCACCAGTACTTTTGAAGTACTCCTCCCACTTCCAACAACAGTAAGAGATCACTTCTCTCCTGCCAAAATCTGATACCAGAGGAACTTCACTGTACCCAGCTCCCAAAGTTCAGTTCCACACAGCTTCTGGTACTTACCTGAAGAAAATAATCTGTCTCAAGGACATGAATATTTCAGTGTTAAAGCAAAAAAGCTTTGACACACACAAACTACAGGGGTTCAAAGCAACGCAATGCTCAGTCAGCGCAGCAGCCAAGAGATTACATCTATTTCAGTCAACCTAACTAAAAAGTTTCCTGCAATGACGACTAGCATGCAAAACTTACACAAGATATTCTGTGTTAACTCAGACAGGTCTGTTTTTGCTAGGAAAGATAGAAATGGAAACCATCAATGCCTCATTTTAAAGGACAGGGAAAGAAAAGATTGCAGTGTCAAATTATCCAACAAAACAATCAGTTGCATTTCATTAAAATGGACTTCAGTCAGAGAAAATAAAGCTATTTACTGCATGTATGCACCTGGAGTTTCTGAATTAGTTCAAAAGCCATTGGATTTAATAAAACTTGTTCTTCAGCCTGCACCAAAATAAATTTTAATAAATATTAATATGGAAGAAAATATAGTGGAGCTAGTTGACAACAAGGAAGCTCTTAGCTAGATGTACCTGGTCATGGAAATCAGGTCATGGAGCCTTATTTACAAGACACTGACCCCCACCTGTATAAGAGTATATAACCTTCTGCCTTTGGAATGGGCTGCCCAGGGAGGTGGTGGAGTCACCATCCCTGGAGGTGTTCAAGAAAGCACTGGAGGAAGCACTTATTGCCATGGTCTGGTTGATCGGATAGGGCTGGGTGATAGGTTGGACTGGATGATCCTGGAGGTCTCTTTCAACCTGGCCGATTCTATTCTATTTAAGAAAATGTCACTTATAACATAACTGTGCCTCTCCTTTACAAATTGGTATTTCAGACCTCAACACAGATTTCACACAAGAAACAATTTCCAACTTCCCAAATCATATTTTGTTTCGTTTCTAAGATGTTGGATTGGTACCTGACCAACAGCCTCTCAGTTTTAGTGCCTACCTCAAGTAACAGTTTACAAGAGGCATGGTTAGTGTGTGTTAAATATTACTGATATTGTACTGACCCCAGACCAGGGGGGATTAGATACCTCTGGAAGAGTAGATAACTCATGTGGCTACCTGAAAGCACACAGCCCATCATTTTCTGTGAGCAATTGCTAATAATCAGTGGATCAAATATGACACACTAGAAGATAGTTAGCATAAAACACGCTGGAACAAAGGAGAAAGTCTGACTTCTATGCAGCTTAATAAAAGGAAGGGGAAAAAAAAAAAAACACCACACACTATTACTGCACCTGGCTTATTAGAGAGCAATTGCTGCTGCAATTCTTTGAACCTACTGATGACAGAAACTTTTTTCTCTTTTTTAACCTCCAAAAAAAAAGTCAAGTAAGCAAAAAATGCAAAAAATGAGAAGGAAGACATGAAGACAAATGTCTAAGAGAAAAGTCTGTCTCTTTCCCCCCATATATCATTAATTTTTCATTACGAAATCTAAGAATAAAACATTTTAAACTTTAAGGTATTTAGATTTCCCCAGGGTTATGGTGGGTAATGAAACAACTATTTTTCAATGTCTCACTGCAGAGAGTAGATGATCTACGATGCTTCCGAACTAAGGACTGCAAAATGCCAAACAAATCCACCAAATGAACACAAAAAGAAAAATCAATACACAACAGCACCAGGCTGGGAGGCCATTACAGTCAGAAACATTTGCCATGGTCTTTGAGAACATGTGCAGCTTTTTCTCTGTCATTACTACAGTAGATCATAAAATCATAGAATCATATTGTAGAATGTCAGGGGCTGGAAGGGACCTTGGAAGTTCATCCAGTCCAACCTCCCCTGCCAGAGCAGGATCTCCTATACCAGATCACACAGGAATGTGTCCAGGTGTGTTCTGAATATCTCCAGAGGAGACTTAACAACCACTCTGGGCAGCCTGGTCCAGTGTTCTGTCACCCTCACAGGGAAAATAAATTTCCTCATGTTAAATGGAACTTCCTATGCCTCAGCTTCTACCCATTGCCCCTTGTCCTGTCATTGGGCATCACCCAGCAGAGCCTGGCTCCAGCCTCCTGGCACTCACCCTGCACATATTTATAACCATTGCTGAGGTCACCTCTCAGTCTTTTCTTCTCCAAGCAGCAGAGCTCACTCAGTCTCTCCTTGTAAGAGAAATGTTTCATTCCAGCTTTGTGGCTCTGCCATGGACTTTCTCAAGTAGTCTAAATGCTTTCACGTGTAAGAGGAAAATAAATTCTATTTGGGACAAGATCTCTCTGATTTCTCACTGATGCCTGAAGTCCCAACGAAAACAACAACATCAAAAACAAACCAAGGCAAAAAAACAAAAACAACAACAAAAAACCCCAACTAAACAAAAATACCCAAACAACGAAAATAAAAAGCCTAAATCCAATACTTGCAAGCAACTACTACCCAACTATGATTTCATAAAAATGGAAACAATTGATCCATAGTTAGTCTGCTGAAGATTCTTTAATCATGATATATTTACACCTAAAATGGCACAATTTACCTTGAAGAAGCCCATTTAAAAAGATAAATAACACTTGTTAATGCACACACACACATTTGTATCCTAAGGCTTTTTTCTACAATTACTTCAAAGAATCCTATCAATATTATTCTAAACAACCCATTACCATAGTCCAGGGAATATACAATAGGAAAGAGAATAGGAGAGAAGTGGTAAGATTAAGGCTAACTTGACCTTACCCAGCACCCACTGAATGCCAGCAAGCCTCTAATGTGTGGTTACTCAGATAGGAGTATGAAAAAACTACGTAAGAAAATAAAGTACTCAAGAAACTAAAGGATGCAATAGCACATAACAACGACAACCACCTCTGTGTATGACAGAAGAAGGTCAGACGGAGATGGCTACTTTTAGGGGCAAAAAGGGGTACCAGGTATCGCCCACCAGTTTATTTTTCTGGTTACAGATATTTACAGTGGGCATGTCCTGAGCCACCATAAGTGGCTCATAGAATGTGGCCTGTTAGAGCTGCTGAAGTGAGCCTGTCAAACTTAAATAGTGAGTCTTGTAGGAACAGTACAAATGCACTTCATCAGCATGCTGGCTGCTGGGCTCCCAGGTGACACGCATTGAAGTGCCTATATTTCACTGGCATGTTGACGTGGGAGTCAGCAATAGAACTGCCAGCATGGCTGAGGTTCAACAATTTCTCTCCCTCTCATGCCAAACCTGTGGGAAGGGATAAGAATGGCAGCTGCCTTTTTGTCCAAAGATATGCAGTCGAGCTTATTCCACCTCTGCTTGTTAATTAATTGGAGTTGGGGCCGATTAAAACCACTCTTGGAGGTACTTTGCCAGTAGCTTTCCATTACGAGTCATGCTTTCAACATCATCTGAATAGTTATCTTGACTCTTGAAATTGTGTCTTCTTACCTGATAACATATTATCTGTTTTTATTGAAGGAAACTTCAAAGTCATTTCATGTTTGTGCCTGTGAATCATCAGGTGATCCTCTGTAGGAAAACGCTGTCAGGCAAAAAGAGAGAGAGAGAGGAAGAGAGAAAAAAAAAAATTAATTCTCTAATAAACTTTTGGCATCAGACTGAATTTAAAAAAAAATGAGGGAGAGAAAGAAATGTATCCGGCTAGAAAAGTGTCCAAGTGGCACAGGAAACAGAACATTTGAAAATGCAAGTGAGTATGAGTGACAAATAGCTGTACTCAGAAATGTACTTGCTGCACTGCTCTCTGGGGCTGCAAACTGCAAGGTGTCATGGACTGGCCTGAAAAAGTTGCAGACCGAGTTTTGGATTCTAAGGGTCTCAGCTACTAAAGCTTCCTCACAAGTCACCACGTGCCTGAGGATCTGCAATTAACTGCTGCTGTGTATGCTCTTAGCCCGTGGCAAATGCAAACTAAGGCAGCATATCTTAAATCGCTTTACTGAATTTTTTTCTGCTTTTGTGTGTTTCTGTAACCCCTCTCTCCTGTACAGTAATAAAAATAATCACATAGAGCAGCCTTTACCCACGCAAAAGTATTCAGGCAAAAATGCACCTTTAGTTTGCAAACTCTGACTCCATTTAAAGAGGCGGTGCAATGGTACTCAGCATATAACAACTTAGGAGCCTTTGAGACAATAAATTAAATCCTCTTCCTTTGTCAAGCAGAGGTGAAGAGAAGTGCTTTGTAAAGAACTAGTCAGTGTGGGTTTTGTTTGTCAGTCTGATAACAGGCTTCTGAAAAAATGGCTCATTTTGAACAAGACAAGGAAGAGACAAGCGTGAAGGAAGCTGAAGCACTTGCACGCTTAGACTCTTAAGTGCAGACTTGCTCTCTTCAGTTTCCTTCACTAGTAGCAGCATAAACAGGCATTAGTGACAAACCCCTGCAATACGTTTAGCAGGGTTATTTCAGGACCAGCAAAGGCCAAAAGCTGTATCACCAGGGTTTGAAAGGGGAGGGGGAGGAAATTAATAAAAGCAGCTTTTTAAAGCAACAGGTACAAAAGAGACTAAAAAACTGGTTAGCAACAGAGCTAAAATCACTTGATGCTTTCCACCCAGTATATTCTTGGCTAGGTGACTTTGCTTGTGGCTATAGGATAAACAGCTGCAGCATGTTACACCTTCTGCCAAACTCGCCAAGCCCAGCAGCATAAATAATAGGAATTAATTCTCTGAGGTGGGGCAGGGGGGAAATAAATAAATAAATAAATAAATAAATAAATAAATAAATAAAAATCCCAAAGACCTTTTTCCTCACTGTGAAATTCTGGTTCTTTGCTTACTCATCTGGAAGAAATGCAGCAGTAGAAATTTATGTTAAGAACAAAAGGAATATGTGGAAGACCTTACTCAATGTAATTGTGAGGGGAAAAATCCTCAAGTTTTATTCTCTTGGAAATGGATTTTCCTTCACGGACACCACACTGTCTTTGTGGTAAAGTCACCCAGTTTAAAGAGGGCATGGAACAACTGAGGAGAAGCTATTCTTCCAGCACAGACTTCTCTGTCTTTTTTGGAAGTCTACTTTATTGCTTGTAAAGAAGGTCAACTCCCTCAGCCCTCAGTGCACATCCACACTAGCTGCTTGAGAAGCCAGTGCCCAGACAGCTGTGCTGGATGGCAGTGCTATGCACTTCTGTCCTCACTCACTATAAACACAGGTCATGTTTTGAAATTTCCAATTGTGACAGCATACAATCACACCTGCTCTCTGAACACCTAAATCAGCACATTTGGATCAGTTTCTTCTCCACACAGAAAATTAATTAGTAGCTGGCATGAAAACAGTCAAGTCCATGATTTGAGTGGAAGATAAAGATTCAACAAAATGGTAAATAAAACTTGACTGTAAAACTCAGATACTTTTATTCTGCCTCTATGACAGAATGGTGACAGTTTAACTCTGCATGTGGAGATCTGAAGTGACAAATCCCCAGAGGGATATTCCAAAAAACACACTCCGACACATGTAGAGAGGCTCCCACTTAGTGAACCAGCAAAGCTGCTTGGCCAGTTGTTAGCTGAACCTTAGTCTTCTCCTTTTTCTTATTCCAGCTCTTGGCAAAGTCAACAACTATACTCCAGTAACACTCATCCATAGCTCCACCAGAACCTAAGGGGTTGTAAAAAACATCGGCCAGCTGAAAACTCCCAACATACAGTTAGAGCAGGGAAATATTACCCTCATTAAGAGAGGAGAAGTCTAGGAAATGAGTAAGCTAAATCACTGTAAAGAGATGCATACAGGAAACTTGTGGCAAAAGCCAAAATAAAATGCCCTTGCCTGAAGATTTTACTCACAAATTCCCATCACTAAACTGAATTAGGTTTGGAAGTGCCACACTTGGAACTTTCCTCACCACTGCAAAGTCATTTAAAAAAAACACAAATCCCAATTTGAAATTTCAGGAGGCAAAATCCTTGTCACTTCATATTTAAAATCATTAAATTTCAATGTTACAAGTCAGGTTATGGTCTTACAGACACAGGGCAGATCATCAGGCAATAGGAAATTCAAAAGTACATCCTCGGCAGAATTTATCTACGGGCTGCATTTTCCATAGAAAATATTTAGTAGGATGAGGTCTCAAAGATACTGTTTTTAACAATAAGATATCACTCTACATAAGAATTCTTAAAAATAAATAAACCATGAGGGTTATCACACCAAATAGAAAATATACTATATTCCATCACACATCTGAGCAGAAGACAGACAAATGTGTCCTGCCTAGTGTGTCCTCTAAAGACAACTGCCTAGTGAGAGTGACTAAAGGAATTTGCAATACCTAACCTGAAACATTAGGCTTGGGGATGAGTAAAGGCACAGAAGCAGCTTGAGAAACAGTTTTACCAACTAACTTTTGACTGGATGTTGCATTTGCTTGTGGGGTAAAGAGGGAATTGATGGAGGAGGACTTGAAGGAAAAAACAACCAGCAGGCATTATTATTAGATGTGTTAATGTATCAGGAGGCATTGTGCAAGCCAGAGCTAGTGCTGAGGACTCAATTAATATCACTGCTGACTCCACTCACCTGTGAGCAGCCTGGGGCACTGCAGACAAAAGGCCTCTCCTGCTCCAAGTTCATCTTTGATTCCTCATAAATCTACATGTTAAAAGGGGGAGGGGGAAAGAAAGGAACCTATGAATACAAACATTCTAAACTTCATACGTGCATGCAACATACAATCATCACAGTCTGTGCTTTTATTTTAACTCCAAAAAATTTTCATCCTCAGAGTACTAAATTTGCTAATATTCAGCAGGCTCCCTACAGTCTAAGTTTTTAATGCTCCTTCCTGAGCACATATTTACTTTGAAGGAAAAGAAAAAAAAAAAAACCAAAACATTAAGCTTCCACATCAGCAATCTGCCTCGGAAAAAAAACATATGTTCAGCCTTGTTATTAGATAAGACTGTGTCTGCTCAGAAATATCTCAAATTAAAGGGGTTTACCTTTCCTTCTTCAGTTCCTGCTGAACAACATCAAAACCAGACATCTAGGTCACTTCTGAGAAAGAACTCACTTTCTGAAAGTCTTTATCCATACCATATTCAGTACCTTACATATGTTACCCACACGCTCTCTACACATGCATCATCATTGTGCATCTCCCAACCCCCCAGATTGTCAACTACACCCAAAGAAATTAAGATGTGAAGTTTTGGCTAAAACAGCAGCTTCCTCGTAGCACTTCTAGTCCTCCAACCTTGAACTGGGGGGTTGGAACTGGATGATCCTTGTGGTCCCTTCCAACCCTGACTGATTCTATGATAATAAATTAAGAATTCCTATTTTTATTTGCCCTTTAACCTCCACAAGGGCACTACCCCCTAAAGGTGATAATTAGGACCAGCCAACAGTCTTGATGTGGACATCTCTACCAATGCCTGGGCTGAGACAAGTGATCTGCTGCAACAAATACAATCAAATGTCAAGAACAATCCTGACTCAGGACTAGTCCATCTATCTTCATAAGGCTAAAACTGAAATAGCCAAAAATCCACCTAATGTATTCCTTTAAGATTATTCATATCCTGTTTTGATTTAACTTACAGCTATGTTAAACTGAAATAGGATACTCATACTCAGAAATGAAAGAGTATGTTCACGTAAAGGCTTATACTAAAATAACTAAAGGTGCTAAATTACTTCTAATTTCAGTTATTTCGGTTCCAGACTCTGCATAGACAAGCTCTTCAGAGGGGAAGCAATAAAAATGCTCTGAATTACACTGTCCTGTCTGAAAGAAACAAGCATCAGAGAAATAAGTGACTAAATAAACCCGTGTGAAAAAAAAAAACCCAACAAAATAAAAAACAAAACCTCCAGCTAAATCTCATTTTTAAATCCACCTTTATTTATGGGGTGTGACCCCGGGATGTTGTCTTTCCTGAAGACTTTTTCACAAGAATAAATATTTTTTAAAACACCTACATGTGGATAATGAAAGGCTTCATCTGATAGCTCAATTACTCCTGCAACTGAAGCACTGCCAAAGGTTTCTGTTACCCCTTTCTCCCCTCCTCAGGGGAGAGCAACGACTGCATTTTCAATAGGAGACCAACGGATGGGACTCAGTTAAAGAAAACAAGACAGTAACAATTCCGGTCCCAAGTGTCCAAGTGAATTTCAAAACATTACCAGGAATTATTTGGAGTTTGTTTTCTTACTAAGCATTTCAAGTCTGAAACTGCCCACCCCGCCTTGAGCTCGAACTCTAGTCCCTAAATCCATCAGTACATACTCTGAGACAATTGAATGATTCTCAAGGTTACTAAAGGGATAAACATGGACTAAACACCAAAACAACATTCTCGATGAGGACCAGAACCCTGAACACAGGGGACTGACTCAACAAAGACATGCACTTGGGTTTTGTTCTCAGTACTTTGAAAAGGTATCAGACTTACTGTCTAGTCATCTACCACAAATGTACCATCAGCTGCTGGTTCCCATGAGAATCACCCTTTGCAGACTATTTACCAACATCAACTTTTTAAAAAAACAAATAAATTAGTAACCATCCAGAATGGCTGATCATGTGTGTGCCTTCCAGGATACTGCCCAGCATAACCTGTTCCACACAAAGTGTTACTAGATAGCACAATGCCCTCAAGACAAACTGCACCATGCAGAATTTGTGTTCACACACGATGCTACCACTTGAGTGGAGACTGTAGCACTATTAACTCTCTTAAAGTAGTAAATGAGTGAAAGAAGTTGCCTACTACATATTTCTTAAAGGGTGTCCAGTACTTGGCTGTCTTATGGCAATAATCCAAGCTTTATGCTTTAATGTTGACCAGAAACAAGCAGCTGAAAATCTGGGCTGTGAGTGTGAGCCTCCTGCACTCCCTGTTCCTGCTGAACATCTTAAGAGCTGCAGATGCACAAGCGACACAGGATCTCACTCCAGGTTTGCAGCAGGATAGGAGCTCTCGGCAAAAGAGGCATTCTGCTTGTGCACAGCACAGTTTCCACAGCATCCTTTTCAAGATGCAGATATTCATCTCCCATCCTTCAGTTCAGGAGACAGACAGTTGGACACAGCCCCTGGCACACAGTTCACCTCACACAGCTCATGTGCATTGCTGGGCCACACCATGCACGTCTCCTTTTTCCAGAGTCTCTGCAGGTGGTTCAGCATTCATGAGGGAAATAACGCAACCAATGGCAGCATTTTGACTTCACCTAATAAAAAATCAATCACAGCAAACTTTATATCTAAACGAAGGTTCTTGTTAACCTTTGGGATCCTAAAAATTTAAGTTACACTCCTGCACTTTTCCTAGCACTACCTCTGACGGCCACAATTAACATCCATGAAGAATATCAGGCAAATCTGCGATGACAGAAAAGTAAAAAAATTGCTCAGACCTGAATTATTTACTTCTGCTACCAACAGCCTAATTTATTGCAACTTTGTGACCTCTTGGAGGAAACAAACAGGGATTATAAATATAAGCGAGCACTAATATTGATATGTCAGCATTAGCTCTGATATTATTAACAATAGGCACGAGTGCCTTATGCAGCAGAAAAGGGAGCTGAACTTTAATAGACATGTTAACAACAGCTGTCAGCATTTATTGCCCTATTGCGACCACGTAAAGAGCATTATTGGCAGAATGTGTAAGTGAGGAAATCTGCTGCACTGCAGCACTGAAATGTCACTCAGCCTAGGAGAAGTTAGGGTGTTCTAATTAGAAAAATAAACAAACAACAATGCAGAAGAAACATAGCAAAGCTACTCCAAGCCATGCCCCATGGACAAGAAGCAAGGCCGTTTCTGCAGCGAGCCGAGCTTTCATTCCATCTCTTGATTTCTGCACGAGGTATTGCTAAACGTTTTTATTATAATTAATAAAACTGAGGCCCGCAGTGAGGAATGCAGGAATGAAACAAAGAAATAAAAATCAGTCAAAACAAACAACCCTGCCCTTAGAACGCAGCAGCAAACTATGTCCCCTCTAAGCAGCCTCCAGAGGGAAGCAACCCATGTCCTCAGGCTCCGTGAGGAGATTTTGTAAAGCCCCAGGACCATCTCTTCAGAATCAGAAAAACAGTTCTAACAGCTAACACCAAGAAGGCATGCTCCTTTCTGTCTCTCTCTCCCCTTTTTTAAACTCAGCAGTAATCTTACAGCCGTACTGGTAAAAACATCAAGCAGGCTTGTTTCCTGTTTCAATGTTATTCTTGAGGTGGGCTGCAGCAAGAATCTGATTTTCATTGGGCTATTATTATTTGCAGCTGCGCGACCTTTTTAACCCTCTTTTAAAAGTGACATTTCAGCCTTCAACCTCAAGCTGTCTAAATGTTGCAAGAGTTTCAGTCCTCTGATTAACAGTGAAAAAGAACCGATGGGGAGATGCATACTACAATGTGGCTAATACAGGTCAGCGCACCCATCCTGCCGTCGCACCGGTGAGTAATTACAGTCCTATAAGCAACCTGTTTGCTTAAATTAATCACCTAAGCACATGCTTTGCAAGACAGGTTTCTTCAGCCTGGTGTGACCAAGGTCACTGAGATTTCCAAACACCAGTACAAATTACACTGTCCCTAGCTTTAGCAGCAGTATGGCAGAGACGTGAGCAATAAATGAAGCATCCTCTAATTTTTAGGGTCATGGCCACAACACACGAAAAGCGAAAGGAGAGAGGGAGAGCAGAGCCGAGTGCTCTCAGAAAGTGGTTGATGTGTGAATTGCCTCAACAGCAAGCAGCCTTCGGCCCTTTCCCCGTGGCTGGCAGCAATGCTGCCGGCAGCAAGCATCCTCTGGCACAGGAGGGTTTAGCAATACCTCGTGCAGAAATCAAGAGATGGAATGAAAGCTCGGCTCACTGCAGAAACAGCCTGCTTCTTTTCCATGGGGCATGGCTTGGAGTAGCTTTGCTATCTTTCTTCTGCATTTTTGTTTGTTTATTTTTCTAATTAGAACACCCTAACGTCTCCTAGGCGGAGTGATATTTCAGTGCTGCAGAGTGCTAAAGGAGCCCATCAGTGTGTGCGGCATGGTAACCGCGACTGGTGGCTATTCGGCACAGCACTATTTATAGATAATTACAGTGTTATTACCAATGCTACTCAGACTTGTTTGCTTTGGAAGGGCAGGACGTGTGGAGACGATGCCTATGGTTCTTCCCAATAGATCCTCGCCCTCACCAAGGCAGTCTGCCATCGTGCTGCTAAGCTGAAGCGGCACACGGTGGGGCTTGTCACCATGCGCTGCTCACTGGAAGCGCTGCTCTCCGAGACTGGGATCATGCTTTCCACATGCACACATACAGGGCTCATTATCACGCCCTGCCTGCTCCGGCTGCTACAAGGAAGGGTCTGTCAGCATTTCCATTAGAAAGCCCCTCGTTTCAGGATTAAAGCATTTCCAAATGGTTCTGGATGCTGGAAAGCAATTTGTGCCTGGAGTTCCCAAGAAGGATTTTAATATGATGCACATTTGAGCTGGGGCTCAAGACCTCACTGGTACTCTGGTGAAGTTTTTTGTGTTTGCATTTATGACATTTATATGTGGAAAAACACTCAGCTTGGGCCTTTATTCATTTGTATTAAAAGGAGAACCCCATAAATCTTTAGGCAGAGCCGAGTGCTCTCAAAAAGTGGTTGATGTGTGAATTGCCTCAACAGCAAGCAGCCTTCGGCCCTTTTCCCGTGGCTGGCAGCAATGCTGCCGGCAGCAAGCATCCTCTGTTTGGCACAGGAGGGTGCCTCAATAGTAGTTAGCCCCATGCCACTTGTGAAGCCTTTGGCCACTGGCATGCTTGAGTACCAAAAGGATGCTTGTTTCATGCCGCCAAACACCTCAGTTCTTTTTAAGCAGCCACTGGTTTTTCTTACTGCCTGTCTAAAAATGACTCAGTGCTGGGAAGGCTCCCCAGCAGCTCTAAGGTTTTATCCTCTTTTCCAGGTATATCCATACACCTCCAAATCAGCTGAGGGAGAAGACGTTTTTGCTCCCCCACTCAGGATTTGACTACTAAAAACCACTTTCTGTTATGGAGCAAAACGAAATAGCTGCCTTCTGCATTTCCTTTGCATGTGCAGAACTGCTTTCTTCTCAAGAAAGAAAGAGAATAACAGGATAACTGAAAAAAAGAGGCAAAGATTTAAAAAAAAATCAAAAGGGAAAAAGAATGAAGTTTCTAAAGCCCTGGAATTGAGGAGAGAGGGAAATAAGAGCCCCAGAGGGGCTGGGGTGAGAAGCCACTGGTGGAAATGGAAAGGAGAAAGTGTGAATGAGGACTGCAAACCACTGAGGACTGGGCTGAGGAAGAGGAAGGGAGTGAAAGCATACTTCTAAAAGAAATCCTCCAAATGGAAAGCAGATGATCTACTGCCTTCCCATGTTAGAGCAGCATGAGAGCCCAACCCTGTATGTCATCCATGCAAGGCAAGACGATTTTCTACACTGAAAAAGCTGTACCTCAAGCACAGTGAAAATGCACAAGTCTAAATGAGTACTCTGCACCTGTTGGGCTCTCCACTGCAGTACAAGAAATCCATCATTGATTTACTTGGTATGGAGAAAAAGGGTGTTCTGTTTTACAGAAAAGACCATGAGGTTATTGAGCACAGGCAGCAGAAAACAAAGAGGCGGGGAGGAGGGAAGAGAAGGAAAGG